>CAJQZM010037194.1:0-10809 GCA_907164665.1 Colias nastes | reverse complement strand
TTGACATAAGCACCTGTATCATATACAACTCAAAATCCTCTATGCTCTTAATATGTAAAAGAATCATTACATCCTGGGTTCGATTCCCGGAATACAATTTGCATTAAAAAGCTCAATCAATACAATATACCTATGATAAACTACAAATGATTGACTTTCTTACATAAAGTGAAACGTTATTTATGACTACACTTCATACACAATATAATATAATATGAGAGACATGCGCCACCTATTGTTAAAATTATGAATTACTAGGTCGAGTGCGTGTGCGCACTTAATTTTCTGATCTATCCAAAACATCATTTTTCTACTATGTAATTAAATGATCATAAAGTACTACTGTAGAAATAATTTATTTTCACAAGTAATCTATTAAAAGAACTGTCATTATTTGAAGGTGATTGTTGTTCTCTCACTTTAAAACTAGGTGCTGAACCAATTTGCATAATGTTTCAATGGGAATTAACGGATTACATTATCAACTTGCTGATAAAGTCAATTCAACTTATATTTCTATAATACTTATATTCCATTTTAACTGACAGATAAACTGAACAATATATCTACTACTGAAAGATTTTGCGAGTGCAGTCACGGGCTATAACTAGTAAATATGTAAATAAAACATTGTGCAATTGATGCACAGTATCATATTGTCTTTAAAACATTTAAATATTATAGTCAGGTTTTACTACCACAGTAAACTTCACTCCATGATTGTTATTTATTACATAAAATATAAACTACAATGTATGTCTATGAAATAAAAATATATCCAGGAATGCCTAGTGGTCTAAACTCGATCTTCTGAATATAATGAAATATTCGAGAAAACATTGCATTGTGATACTGAAACAACGATATTAGGTATGTCTATATGTAGGTACGCCGAGAGAATACTAATTATAATGACAACCTACATAATACCTAAGTACCTATTACGTAAACTGTAAGGTAAATAAATTGGAAATTCTTTCTGGGAATCGAACTTTATAATATGTTCTGTGGAATCGAACCCAAGATCATTGAACGTTCACTATGCAAATATATCACTATGAACTATGATATAACTCAATACCTAATATCTAGTACCTACTAATTAGTACATATAATGAAATTACCTACCTGTAAAGAGATAAATGTACTACCATTTTTATTCCCTTGTCACTACAACCAAAATAGCACCCCATAGTAGTATCTACAAAATAAACAGCTCCTGTGACGTCACGACTCACGACCCATCCACCACTCGACCGCGCCCACCGACGCTTGCCCTCGAAACAACCTCCACGAAGACACTCGACGGAAGGCCTCAAGGAAGCAGGAATGTAACGCCGAGGTTATATACATAAAGTACATAATAACAGATAATTGTCAAGTGCGAAATGTCGACGAGTAATTTCTTTGCATGTAATCAAGGAAATGATTCGCTAATGAGGAACATATTACTATGGTAATGTAAACCAATGGGGTAGTGGTTAGTGCTGGTTTTTTAACGTATCAAGGTTCGATTTAGGTGAAAAATATTGTGAAATAAAACCACTTTTACTATATTCATATAACGTATATTAACTATATGAAATACTAGCTTCCGCCCACGACTTTGTACGTGCATCCCCGTTTTTCCCCGTTACCGTAAGAATATCGGGAAATCCTTTCTTAGGGGACGCTTACGTTATGACATCTACCTGCATGCCAAATTTCAGCCCGATACGTCCAGTGGTTTGGGCTTAGCTGTGCGTTGATAGATCACTATATCAGTCACCTTTGAGTTTTATACAGGGTGGAAGGTTAAGATGGGGCATGAAGGGCAGGTACCTTAACCGTTGTAGCTACATGAAAACGTTCTTAGGAGACTATCCTTAAATTCTTGAGAAATTTTAATATGCATTCACAGATTTTTGAAAAAATGTACGGTCAGCAAGGAAATCGGCAGTTTTCAAAAAAAAATTTTTTGATGCCAATCGATCCAGTTTCTCATGGGGATCAAAACACTCTAAAAGACCAACTGAGGTATGAGTACTAGAAAAGTCAGAAATCGCGAAAAACTATTTTCATTCATGAACAAGTAAAAAGACAAAGGCACAGCAGCATAACATGCCAGCGACGCGGGGCGTGAGCGGGCGGTGGCTGGCAGCTCGTGCACGAGATGAAAAATTATTTAAATTTGAATATCGAACGAACATGTCACATTTTTTTGGCAAATTTAGTAGAGATAATGATTTTATGAATAACATTTTATGGACGGATGAATCCAATTTCTCAAATAACGGTATGTACAACCGAAGAAACCATCATTACTGGTCCACTGAAAATCCCCTGAGATTCCGGGAAACACATAACCAAATCCGATTCTCATTTAATTGTTTGTGTGGTGTACTAGGTCCAATCAAGTGGTATTGGTACAGATTTACGAAGGCACCCTGAACTCCGAAATCTACAACAACACCATTTTGAAAAATCTTGAGGATGTATTAGACGATTTACCACTGTCAGAATTGCGAAAAATTTATTTTCAGCAAGATGGTGCTCCACCTCACAACAGTCGTCAAACGCGCTCATACCTAAATGAACAATTTGGGGCACAATGGATTGGCACACATGGTCCCATAGAGTGGCCGCCCCGTAGCCCCGACTTGACACCTCTAGATTTTTTCATCTGGGGTTATGTAAAGAATGAAATTTATAAAAGATCATACAACAATGCTCAAGAACTAAAAGATTCACTTTCTGCAATACTTTACGGAATTCACCCAAATAAGTTGTCGGCTGCTACGCGCTCAGTAGTAAAACGAACAAACCTGTTTACGTCAAAACGGTGACCACTTTGAGCATCTCATATCATAAGTTTTATGTAAATTATTTCAGAAATTCTGGAATTATCACCACTTTAAACGTTGTTTTTTGCTATTTTTTATTTTCTTTGACAACCGTTTAATTAAATTAATGTTTCTTCTTATTATCAGTATGTGTTTTAATAATCAGAAACAAAAAATATTGAAGCCTGAAAATCTCTTTGGAGAGTTTCTATTAGCGCATCTTTTGTTGAATCACTTATTTTCTTAGTGAATGTGTGGAAATAGTTTTTCACGATTTCTGACTTTTCTAGTACTCATACCTCAGTTGGTCTTTTAGAGTGTTTTGATCCTCATGAGAAACTGGATCGATTGGCATCAAAAAAATTTTTTTTTAAAACTGCCGATTTCCTTGCTGACCGTACATTTTTTCAAAAATCTGTGAATGCAGATTAAAATTTCTCAAGAATTTAAGGATAGTCTCCTAAGAACGTTTTCATGTAGCTACAACGGTTAAGGTACCTGCCCTTCATGCCCCATCTTAACCTTCCACCCTGTATATATAGACTAGCTGTGCCCCGCGGTTTCACCCGCAGTGCTTCGCTCCTGTTGGTCTTAGCGTGATGATATAATATAGCCTATAGCCTACCTCGATAAATGGGCTATCTAACACAGAAAGAATATTCAAATCGGACCAGTAGTTCCTGAGATTAGCGCGTTCAAACAAACAAACTCTCTAGCTTTATTATATAAGTATAGATAATATTAGTATAGATATTATATTATATAATTCATGCCATTAGCAGAAACATTCTGTAAATTCAATTAACAAACACAAGTTGGGACATTGATTTCGTAATTTACATTGGAGTTTATCTATTTCAACTTTCTCTATTATTGTTAAACTCACCCTTCATAGTTTTCTGTTAGGGTCTGTGAGACCCATTAGCTACAGGGCCGGATTCAGTAATTAATAAATAAACTTAAATAAATTTATTTCTTAAACATACCATAAACAAACAACGGCCATGGGACTACATAATAAACTATCTTACGTGCAGGTACTTCATTAATACACGCATTATTATTTAATTAGGCTCTCATGACTTTGCTCGTTATTGTATGCGCTATTTAAAACTTAAATATCTTATCTATCTCTGGAAAAGATTCCGACTCCATTTTGTAAAGTTTTTTTTCTTGAACTGAAATACTAAATACTTATTTGTAAGAAAGAGTAATAATCGCCCAACTACATAAATCGTCACAAACTTTCGTATTTTAAATGGTAGCAAGATACTACTTATTTGAATGTTAAAAATAATTGCTTCGTCCCTCTACAGCGTCATTACACTCACAAGATTACATAACAGCTTTCCGGAATTAATTTCACCAACAACATAATAAATGTTTACAGTCAAGGGCGTCAAACGGCGTCCCTTAAATCCGGCCCTGGCTACAATGACCTAAAGGCCGTTTAATTAAGCAAACTCGCAAATAAGATTCGAGTACCGTCCCTTACTGACTATTATTCAAATTTATCGCCTTAATTTTATATGCCCTTTCCGTATATTAGTCGACGCATTACTCATTTTTGATGACGCCATCAAATTTTTCCCAGAATTCAGAATTTAATTTAATAACGAAAAATTGCGAAAATTATGTTCGAGTGAAATGGCCGCGTGGTATAACGACATTTTTATTATTTTTTTTTATTAATTAAACAAATGAACACATACAATACTTACTTTTACGGTGTTATTAACTGTCAAGTCACAGAATATATTATAATTAAGATTATAATAGTGTCAAGTGAACGATTTCTTGAACCTTAGAATATAAGAAAATACAATTATATTTCACAGGTCCGTGAATAGGTTGTAAACTATGTTTTGTAAGTAAACTATTATTATTATAAAAACCTAAAAACCCTGTTAATTTATGAAGCCAACTCTGATGATTACAACGACACCTCATAAGTAAAAATTCGTCCAGTGATTTAGGCTTTGGGGGTGCCAAAAAAATTTACATACATACAGAAAAAAATAACTTCTTTCGCAGTAGGTAAATAAAACAAAACTACATCTTAGTCAGATGTAGTTTTTAATTAATTAGTCTGTATTGAAAACAGAAACAAAAATAAATATTTTTTGCTTACCGGCATTGAGAATCTTAAAAATAATATTTATTCATGTCATTGGAAAATATCATTGGTTTTAAATTTAACATCTTAAAATACGTCGTATGTATAAAACATGAGTTAAAAACGTGAATTACTTTATAAATACGATTTACTAGCTCGCACACTTAGTTGCCATGGTAACGAAATCTAATTCAAATTCAAATTCAAATTCATTTATTAATTGCTTGAACACGTAGATTAGATGTTTTGTATTACAAAGTATTGCGTAACAGTGTTCGCCATGTGAACTGGCATGCAATCGTATACTTATTTATGAAAAGTTTCATCAAGATTAGTTTAGCCATTCTTTCGTGAATACATTTTTCTTGTCTGTGACATACTATTGTGTAATAAGAATGAATTCAATTCTGATAAAATATTAAATATCATTAAAATGGTAATTTAACCAGGTAACTACCAAACCAAATTGTCGCACAATATTTACCCAGGTCTCGAACCCTGTACCTGGCCTTCGCTAACCACTGCGCAATCAATCTAGGTTAGGTTTGAGAGGAACTTAGCAACGATATCTAAACTACATACATAACCGTGTTATATTATCTGTGTGCTTATTATTAGACGTTATCTTCAATAGGGTTTGAAGAAGCGGCAGAACCAATTGAACAGGATATACACATATACAGAGTACAGACATACAAACAAACGCAAACACAAGGCACGCTCTATTCCATATTATTTTATTCTATTTTCTATTATGTACTCATATTACGATAGAATGGTTATTGGTCAGTAACATAGGATATATAGGGAACAAGTATATTTATTTCAATGTGAGTAAAGGAGAAATGTTTTAAGTTACAGTTCAAAATTTTTGTTTATAGCAGATACATAGTACATAGTATAAAACAAAGTCGCTTTCTCTGTCCCTATGTCTCAATGTATGCTTAAATCTTTAAAAAGACGCAACGGATTTTATTGCGGGTTTTTTTTAGTAGATAGAAATATTCAAGAGGAAGGTTTTTGTATATAATTTATTAGGTTTTAGACAAAGATGGCGAAACCGCGGGAGGAAAGCTGATGCGCTATAAGACGCTGCTTCGTACCAAATTTCAAGATTCAGAGTTCACGGGAAGTACCTTGTAGGTTTTAATTTGATTGTAGTATAAACAGCTGTATCTTTTGATTGCGATTGCTTCGAAGTTTATCTTTTTCACAGCTTCAAGGGACAGTGTACTTGAGTATTTGATATAAATTTCAGCTTCATACCTCAACGCGTTCCCGAGAAAAATGGTCTTGACAGACAGACAGACAGCACATTGATACTATAAGGGTTCCTTTTTTTTCTTTTGTGGTTCAAAGCCCTGATCATACATGATATAGAAGAGGTACTAAAAAACTATATTTAATAAAAAAATAATAAAATATTGATATTAAATACGACACGTTTACTGTTATCGCTATCAGACACTTCAACTAATCGACCGTGCCAGACAATCTGTCGGCGATATGGTTTATTTTTAAACTGAATTGTTATATTATAGTGTTTTTTGTATGTATTAGATATGGTGGGAAAGTACTGGATCGATTTTGATGAATTCACGAGCAGAGAGGTAAAATTATTCCTGAGTGTGGTTGGTATGATTATTTATATTCGTTATGTTATTAAAATAATAAATTGTCACTATCTTTTTATTAGTATGGTTATATAAAGCACTAATAATATTAAGCTGAAGAGTTTTCTTGTTTGTTTGAACGCGCTAATCTTAGGAACTACTGGACTGATTTCCAAAATACTTTCACCGTTTTCCAATGTACGTGGTCCTTGAGTGCTATAGGCTGTATAGATTTAATAGCCTTAAATCCATTATATAAGGAATTCAAAACGTAATTTTAACTGCTTTTCGAATGTAAATAATTTTTATGAATTATGACGATCCAAAAATGTAACTAAAGGTGGTCGAGTTGAATAAATAAATGTTTGAGTTTAAGTTTTATTTATTTCCTTCACATTTTCCTGATGCTCTTATAAAGATGGTAAGTGTTAATGAATATTGACATCGATTCGTTTCTCAGTTGAGGAAAATTATTACAGGGATTATCTTATTATGATATTCTTGTAAAATCGATTGCATACAATATATAATATTAAGAAGTAAAGTTGAATAATAAATCAAAATTAAAACATTAAATTACATTTTTTCCATTTACAATTTATTCAAAATTTCATTTCCTTTTACACATCAACAGCTAATCTACACTACTCAAAACAAAATAGGGCCCACCTACACTTATCTCAAAGTTTTGCCTACACGTAATTTATAGGGTAGTTATTGGGGTACTTGAGTATTCCCTTACGTTGTTGACATGTTAACGAAACTTTATTGCTATTTTAACTATTCTTTTTAATGTTATTCTCAAGTGGGTAACCAGAAAAAGTTAAATGTTTCAAAATCACGTTCTTTCCAAATTCTCAATCACTTGTGTTCAAAGTCTCATTCTGAATGTTACTGTAGCACATCGTTATTTTTTAAAGTTTAATTTGGTTTCGGTATTATTCGTGATTATTATGCCTGGATCTCGCGTTCATATGGATATGGAAACGGCAGCAAGAGCGGTTGCTTTGCTTCAAGAAGGAAATTCTCAGATTCGGTGGCAATACGTCTTGGTGTGTCACGTCGAGCTATCCGAAATGCTTGGGATCGTTATCAAGAGACAGGTAGTGTTGCTAGAAGACGTGGAACAGGAAGTACTCGGGCTACAACAGCCCAAGAGGACCGGTACATCAGACTAACAGCGCGTCGGCAGCGGACGGTAACCGCCCGTGCCTTACAAAATCAACTGCGGCAATCTACTGGCACGCGAGTGAGTGATCAAACCATTCGGAATCGACTTCATGAAGGTGGCCAAAGGTCCAGAACTCGCGCTGTTCGACTGAAAATGACAAGTGCTCATCGTGCAGCACGATTAAGGTTTGCTCGTGATCACTCAGACTGGTCTATGGATAACTGGAAGACAGTACTGTTTACGGACGAAACTAAAGTGAAGTTTTTAAGTGACGATCGTCGAGTGCGTGTATGGAGAAGGGAAGGTGAACGTTTTTCTGAACCTTGTGTCCACGGAACAGACCGATTTGGAGGTCCAAGCGTCATGGTGTGGGGCGGCATAAGCCTACATGGCAAAACGAAGCTCGTAGTTCTTGATGGAGGTACCGTGACTGCTACTACCTATGTCGAACGGGTTATCCGGCCTCATGTGATCCCATTTTCACAAAGAATTGGCGAAGAATTCATCTTAATGCAAGATAATGCCCGCCCACATACAGCCCGTATCACTCAAAGAGCACTCTCTGATGCCAATATAAGAGTTCTGCCGTGGCCAGCCATGAGTCCTGACCTCAATCCAATAGAGCATATGTGGGATCAATTAAAAAGGAGCGTCAAAGCAAATTTCAGCAGCGTAAACAGCCAACAAGATCTCATAAATGCTCTTAAAGTCTGTTGGGAGCAAATACCTGACGAAAATGTAACCCATTTGATTGAAAGTGTCCCAGATAGGCTCAGAGAGTGCATACGGAGCAGAGGGGGTCCCACACGCTACTAATTACAAAATAAACCAGATTTTTTTTGTTAATAAAGGTTTTATTGAAACTTTTGTCATTTGTCTTATTTGTGCAATTTTTCTCTAATACTGTTAATTTTGCATAATTTTCATAAAATCGCTAATTTTTGCTTAAGTTTACGTTAAAACAATTTTCCTACACCTTGTTCGTTTATGTGTTTATACCCATTCATAAAATAAGAAAAAAGTGAAGAGTTTTTACAACACAGCAAAAAATCAGGGTGGGCCCTATTTTGTTTTGAGTAGTGTATATACTTAATATTATAAAGCTGAAGAGTTTGTTTGTTTGTTTAAACGCGCTAATCTCGGGAACTACTGGTCCGATTTGGAAAATCTTTCGGTGTTAGATAGCCCATTTATCGAGGAAGGCTATAATATATCATTACGCTAAGACTAACAGGAGCGGAGCCACGCGGGTGAAACCGCGAAGCGCAGCTAGTATAACATAATTTTCTGAACATTCTAATATACTTACATGATACTTATATTGAAAACTAGCGACCCGCCCCGGCTTCGCACGGGTGCAATGGCGGCCGGCCGGTACCGCCGCAAACGCTACGTCCCGCAATTTTTAAATCTGTAATATCTTCGAAAATATTCACTTAAATCATACGGTGTGAAGGGCCATACAGATCTATATTAAATGAACAATGTATTCAAGGTATTTAATTGGTTAAGGATTAATGCTGTATTGGTTAAAATCGCTTCGAAAATTAGCCATTATTTGTCGTAAAAAGTAAATGACAAAAAAAAGTTATTATGGGTTATCCATAAGAGATAGACATATACCATCGCGGACTTTTCTGTAGACCTTTTCAATGTGTATAATACTTAGTACATTATTTTGATAAAACTCGTAGGGTTCAGACTTCAGCCTGCGTTTGCAATGTAAGCGGAAAAAATGTAATTATTTACGACATCACATTAGAAACCTCAAAAATAACAGTACTTCTCCACTATTTAATGGATGTTATTATACATATAAACCTTCCTCTTGAATCACTCTATCTATTAAAAAAAACCGCATCAAAATCCGTTGCGTAGTTTCAAAGATTTAAGCATACAAAGGGATATAGGGACATAGGGACATAGGGACAGCTAGAGAAAGCGACTTTGTTTTATACTATGTAGTGATACATAACATTAGCTTTATAATTCGCATTAAATGTTTGCTCTAAAATCGAACCCATTACCTCTCCCTGCACTTTAACCACTGCACTATAGGCACAGATTAGAGAATAGTTACTTCGTAACTATAGGGTAGTACTTAAATACACCGACAGGGCTACTTACAAGATCCATTCGCAATGATAAATAATATAATCACCTTATCAATTAGTACTCGATTTCAACAACTCTTAACATTGCAATTTATCATCAAGGAAACTAGACATTATATTTTGACGCAATCGGACTATTTAGTCATCTCTACATAGTATAAAACAAAGTCGCTTTCTCTGTCCCTATGTCCCTATGTATGCTTAAAACTACGTAACGGATTTTGATGCGGTTTCTTTTAATAGATAGAGTGGTTCTTGAGGAAGGTTTTAGTATATAATTTATTAGGTTTTAGACAAAGCGGGCGGAAAGCTAGTCTATGTATAAGAAAGAATCAAGAAATATTGTAGAGGACGCCAAGATCTTACTTAAACAAAAAATGCAGTGCGTCTTTTCATAATTATTTAGATAGTTGCCGAAACTTTTTAGGTAGTTGCTGAAACGTCATTTGTAGCAAAAGTTAAAAATTATGGTTGCAAAAAGAATGGTTTAGATTATGAAACAGAATAAAGCTCTGAAACAGAATAAAGCTCCTGGATATGACCTTATAACTGTAAAAACGCTGAAAGAACTACCAGACTCAGCATTAATATTTTTGACTCAGTTGTTCAACTGTATAATATCGAGAGGCATTTTCCCACGGCAATGGAAAGTGGCACAGGTCATATTGATCCTGAAACCTGGTAAGGCTCCAGAAGAAGTGTCTTCTTACATGCCGATAAGCTTGCTTCCTATTCTTTCCAAAGCAATAGTGATTCTTTACTTGAAAAGGTTGAACTCAGTAATAGAAGAAAACAAAATCATACCGGACCACCAATTCGGATTTAGACAAAAACATGGAACCACAGAACAAATTCACCGACTGGTAGAAAAAATTCACAAAGCTTACGAGGCCAAAAAATACTGCAGTGCAGTGTTTCTTGACATATCACAGGCTTTTGATAGAGTCTGGCATCAGGGCCTGCTATATAAAAT
>CAJQZM010037193.1:16322-26543 GCA_907164665.1 Colias nastes | reverse complement strand
CTATCTTATAAAAATGGTATACAATGAGTCAGTGTGAGGAATGCGTACGTTTATTTTTCCTTTGTTAAGGATCTGAATTACGTTTTGTTTTCCGTTTCTAGCTTGCAGCGTACTGGAAATGGAATAACACTTTTGTTTTAAATTGTATGTAGACGATGTGTGGAACGAAGAAATGAGTTTTGAAATTATTTATGTTCATAGAAATAATTTCATCTCGTTCATATGATTCATCTCAAAACAATCTTGTCTAAGAACGTTTATATCAACATCAAATTTTGATAATAATCTGCAGCCGCAGCGTATCCAATAAAATAGGTCACAGACCAATAAACACGTCATTCAGAGCATCGCTAACGTTTTAACGACTCTCAGTTTTAATTGCTCTATCTGTCAAACATTTCTATTAATATTTAACAAGTAACCTGAATATAATATGTTATGCACGTGTAAATCAGTATTATTGTGTAGTTTCCTCGTGTTTGCAATTCCGCTTGATTGAAATAGGTATGGCATGTGGATCAACCAAGTTAGATAATATGGTTAATTGTTTACATTCGCACGCTATTTTTTTGTCAAATTCTCTAAAAACTTCTATCATCTATGTGATATTAAATCATTATACGTATAATATTTGTTCTCTTAAAACATCATTAAATACTGTCATATTTTTAATATTATCGAATTATATTTCTAATTACACTGAAATGATAAAGCTCATTATGCGGAAGTAATTAAACATTCAACGAAGATAAATTTTCTCGTTATTTAAGACTGAGTTTTTATTACAAGTTAGCTTTGACAAAGATATCTCTCGTCTTTCATACTTATTCAATTATTATATGAAATGAAACTAGCTGCTCGCCCGGTTCCAGGTTGACATTGTTTTGTAATATTTCAAAATTTAAATAGTTAATTATCCTAATCCAAGCGGAGGCAAATTCAACAATGCATTCCTAGCGTTATTAGTTTTGTTACCATCAAGATTTTCTTTTATATATTAGATTATTAAATATAAATATTTCTACAGGATTGGGACGCTCGTCTGGCGGGTTCAGAAGCAGGGGTGGACGCCACAACGCTGTCAGCTCTGTCAACCGAAGCAGCGGAGTGGCGAACCGTCCAGGATGGGCAGAGGATCCTGACCACGACTCCCTCCGTGCTCGGGGGATGTCGAGCCCAGGTGTACCGAGTCGCTGGCGCCACACAGTGGTACACAGCTGTCATTGTGGGCGTCAATGAGCATACAGGCGTAAGTGGTGCATATGTTTATAGTTTTAAGGACCTTAATGTAAGCAATGAAGTAAGGTAAAACAAAAACTGATAGCTCTAAACTTATTAAATTATAGCGTAGACTATTTCAATCATTGATTGCCTTTCCATGCTTGAAGAAATGTAATATAAAGTCACTACTTTGTGTGGGTTGTTAAATATCCATTTCTCGGAATAACATCACAACAACAATAGCTTTGATGACAGCTGAGGGTCGAGTAAGAATCATAAGGTTTTTATTTCATGCGGTTGAGGAAGGTTCAAGTCGATGGGCGGACGTTGTGGTTCGGTATCGACTAAGATCAATTTCAATCCGTACAGGAAATTCTCCTTTTAATCAAAGGAGCGTGAAGACTTTTAAGTTTAAAATTTTGCTTTCACACCGCACGTTCTTTAAAACCTTTAAAGTATTGGCTTTATTCTGGTGGAAAATGTTCTATATTTTACGATTGGATTTATATGCGGACTTTGATATTATTATAGCGCTTTGAGAGGTATTTATTCGTAGTACCACAGACTAATAATAATATACTACGTATACAAGTAGTACGCTTATTCCTTAAAATTTAATATTAACAATGCACACATGAAAGGCCATAAATACAATATACACTTAAAAGCAGGGAAAATGAAATGACGGGGAAACTTGGCCTAGATAATATGCACGGAACCGAGAATATTTTCGGGAAGGGAAAGGGTCGGAAGATCCTTTGTCAAAAGTCATATAGAATGTTATCTTGTGATTTAATGTTGAAATGGGTTTGCTAAAGCTAAAGCCTCTGATTAGATTTGTATTGATGGCATAATTTAAATTAAAATGCTATTGATACAGTTATAGGAAGAGAGCTTTTCAATGATAAAAATGAAATGATTGATATCATTACCCAGATACAAATTTGAGTTTATGCAACTAAATAAGCAGTTAGCCCAGTGAATCGGTGTATTCTTCGAATAGAAGCAATTCTATCCACTTATTTTGCCTAATACCTATATTCAGCGGTCACCCGTTACCAGATAGAGACGTTATTTTCTCTGATATCATTAGGGAGGCTTGTATCTAGATGGGGAGGCATTAAGGTGTGTTCAGTTAACTGTAAAGACATTCTACAACATAATTCTGGAACGGGAAGTTCTCAGTGAAACCAGTTTCGTGTATGAACGTGATCCACTCTAGGGTTGTCAACCGTTCCTGCCATTTGAGATTGTCTAGTTTTCTCGGTATTATCAAATGTACTAGAAACTTCTGTATTTGTATTTGTTTTATCTTATTGGAATAGTTCATGTTGTTGTTGAAATGTATCCAAATATTTAATTTGATTTAATCTTCTGCATTTCAAGAACTTGCTCCTGAAAATTGCTCAGAAAATTTAAAGCAAAGATTATTAAGAAACCTTGCAATTATTCCGATTGTAATAATTATTACAGCCCTACAAATAGATCGATAACGATACAAGATTTATAAGGGTACATAACCCACCGCGTATTCTATGCATTATAAGAAAGTAGTTAACGTCCACAACGGTATTAAACGACTTTCCAATTATCAACATTTTTAATACTGTCTACATGTAATGGTAACCAGTTATAGCATTGACTGGTTTTTGTCCGCAATTTAATTGAAGTTGAATTGTGACGGATGTAATGTTCGAAGCCTGTTTTGAGTTATTAATATGTCGTTCTTGTATTGAGCAATACCAAGAAATGCGTTTTTATATCGTGCTGTTAATATGTATTAGTTGTTATTTATGCTGATTTAAAATACACTTGCAGATGTTCTTTACATGTTCTTTTGTTATGCGGTCGTTTCCTTACTTTGTATGATAATGTATGAACTTTGTTAGCTAGTAGTTAGTACTGCATAAATTTTGTCCCGAAAGGTATAATCTATTACTTGTTTACGTTGTCGGAGTCTGAGGTGTCTCGTCCCCGAGCACCCTCTCCACTAACTCCGCAAACTTGTATTGCCTTTATAAAACCTTTCTTGTTTTGATTTCATCTTTCTGTAGATTCATTCAAAAACTGTTCAACGTTAATAGTCTTTTGTACGATTACGCTGTCTTAAGAACTTTAAGTTTTAGAGAGACATGTAAAGATATTTTTATTGCTAAATGTGCGCCTAATTACATTTCTATTCAAAGCATATGGAATTATATATTTGCAAAGGTCGTCGTTAGTTCTCCGTTGAGTAATTTAAACAGCTTTATGCAATATCTAAGACTTCGCATCTAAAGTGCATTGATGCCGATATTACTATTTCAATACATCGATTGTGAAATTATATCCCACGTTACAAAGACAAGAAAAAGTTATGGCAGCGGCGTATCAACATCATCAGATTTCTGCCAGAAATCCAAAGTACTTCAATTTATCTCAAACTCTATGTAATTACTGTTAAAAAGTTAAGACGTTAAACAAATTTATACTGCGAATTAACGAGTAGCGAAGTTGGTGCGTCCGCGACGTCAAAGTTTTGACTAACCTCCCCGTTTCCTCCTCCCGGTTACCAAAGTAACTTAAACTTCCCTCATTGTTTCTCGAAAGTTTCACTGAACTTGCTCTCTCGCTACGAAGACATGTTTATCAACAACTCAGCAATAATACTATTTCTTTCAATATAGCCAGTAAGTTTTAGGTGTAAATCAATGTTTTTGGTATGGTTCGTTTAGTGTTTATTGAATCGTACTAAACAATTTACGTTTATGTGTCGAAAACATAATTTCAGATACATTTTCGTTCCAAGAAATGAATGAATGATTTTATCTTCTGTGTTAAAAATATAAAAAGTGCCGTTCAATTTTACGCTTAAACATAAATAACCTTTTCATAGATGATTTTCTCTTATATTAGAAAGAAAGCTTGTTATTTAATATTAGTAAAGTCTAACACAAAAACAGAGATGTCACCTTCGTCTAAATAAAGAGCGAACCTTTGACCTCGTTTGACCTTCCATCGCTATATTTGTGATGAGCGGACGTTTTTGTATTTAATCAAAGTTAATTACGTGCCGAAAGTCTTGTTTTGTTGATATTAATTGAATATCGATGAGCTAACACGAAGCAGACGCCTCTATTTATGTTATGCTTGTGGGCGTGAGAAAGTTTAAATAGGAATTTACGGGAATTGTTTACTCGTAAAGCACCTGCCAAACTTGTGTTTTCGTAATAGGAATTTCCTCCTTTGTTTTTCGTCGGAATGTCTAAATATTATGTTGTTTTTTTCTTTTAGGAGCTGACTGTTACCGATGATACGGTTCTCGAGGAACATAGCGAAGATCCGTCTTTGGTTCAGATGAGACTTCTCGGCGATGGAGGTAATATATTTATTTTGTTTTATAAATTGATAAAAGCAACGTGATTTCTAAGTATGTATTTTTAAAAGCGTACAAGTTAATAATTACAATGGAATCTGTTATAGTAAGGGGCTATTCGATTGCGATAATTGTTTACTTGTTTATCGAAAGTTTATATAAATAGTTGCAGATAATTATAATATTGTAATTAAATTCGTCGTTACAGTAGACAAAGCATGTATCGTACACGTTTTACTATAAATGTATAACTTAGTAATAACACTCCAACAATAAATAAACTATATCATTATCACGGCGTAGTATATTCTTGCATCATGCACTTGTATAGTGCTTAATATGCTTATATACCGCATCACGTGTTGAACGATAAAATAACTCGCGTCTAAAAATATGCAAAGCATTCTACCGTAAATGTTATGTAAGTAACATACAATATTATGGGATTGTAAACTAGAATACGTAATACATCAATTCGTACTGCCTCTATAGATGAAACATTACAATAAGCGAAGAAACGGTATCAATGAAGAGCCTAAAATACTTCTTATGAAACTTTTTGATAGAAATGTTTTTTTCTCCGAAACGTTACATTTATACAGCCATTAGTTATATTCTTTCCCGTCAAAATGGTTAGAGCGGCTAAGATAAATGTTATTATTATACATTCTACGCCTTGAACGGAAAATATTGTGTGATGATGTAATATTATGATAATAATTGAATTTGATATAAATGCAATCTATTTTATCTTTATTATGTTGTGTTAATTGTACGTATTCCCATTAATTATGATGTATTAATACAACATGCGGGATTTCGCTCGCATTAATTTGCCTTTGATCTAACTCGAACAACAAATTTACTTCGCTTTGATAATTTGATAGATTCTATCAATTTGTTAACACATTCTAACATAACAGTCCGTCATTCAACACTGGCCATTATCGATAAATTGTGAACGCCAGATGCTATCTTGTTTGTTTTAGTATAAGCATTAAAATAGCATGCACATGTGCATCGATTCACATTGCATACGTGTTATTGTAGCCCGGTGTAGAGTAGCCGAAGTCCTGTTTCTGCATAATTGGATGCAAGAAGCCGTATAAAATAAAGCAATGTTTGCAAGTTCGTAAGCGTCATGTTCGTGATTCTTTTAATATAATATGAGTTATTTGTTGCAATGCTTTATTCGTAAATGACGAGTGAAGTTAGTCTGTTGTAAAATGTTTTGTTACATGTCAAAAAGGGATTTGTTTTACAAAAAGCCCGATATAAAGCCCGCTATTAACAGTTGGAATGTTGTTCAAAAATGTACGTAAAATAAATGTACCTATACTTTTTGTTTAAATATTTCGAGAGATATATTTCATTACGGTTTTATTGTATCTTGTTTCTTGTTACAGTTATTGAATCCATTATGCGGGGAGAAGTCGTGGGAGTAATGCCTAGACGATCTCGTTCCAATCTTCAAGTAAGTAATCTGATATTGCTAGTTCGTTCTCCTCGTGATATGTTTTGATATGAATATTGCCAGATTTCATTAATAATTCAAGGATCTTGATATCTCTAAAACAATATTGCGAGGTAGAAATTATGTTACTTTATTTATTTAGGGTGACTGATAGAAATAACAAATTTATTCAAGCGTCTCTGTAATATGTGTGGAACATAATACACGGTGAAATTATATTTTAAACGTAATTGCTAGTTATTATTATCTATTATTAAACAGTGACACACGCGAACAAAATTCATATCTCATTGCCAACAAATTTTCATTAAGGTTAAAGGAAGCAGACAAGTTGTATTCAGGATATTATATCTTAGAACAGGATTTAATTAAGGTTGAGAAAAGTCGACGTGAATGATAAATGTGTACATTCGCATTGCCGTCAATTATTCCTGTATTTCTAAGTTGTAGCCTGTCGCCGGCGCCCGGTGACGCATATGCCAATTTTAACCTGAGCGCCGCTTGCTTCGTTCAGCTAAATATGGCAGAAATGACTAATAGATTTCTTCGTCAGAGTCTATCCTGTGCTACCAATAAAAACATTAAACTTACAAATATAAGCATTCACATAGCGATGGATACTTACGTGACCAAATACAGACCCTTGTACGACTACACATACAATAATTTGCTAACGTAAAAACACGGTCGGTTAATTTCGTGCACAATTTTTAAAGTAAAATCCAACATATGGAACATACTCTAAACGATTGAGTTTCTGCATCACTAAACTCATTTGAATATCGAACTAGCAGCGAGCGAGAACTTAGTTTAGTTGCTCCGGCATTGTTTTAAACTAATGTTAATCGTGGGGTGTTTGAGTTGGACGCAAGCGGAATACTTGGCTTGAAAACTTCTGCGAAAATCTAATTTAGATCAACCGCTTGAGGAACACGACTAGATAATTAGCTTTTAGTATTAGCTCATAAACATGTCTGCTCTGTTATTTTCAACTGACGCCGTCTTCGTACGTGCATCTGTTTAATTTTATCACGTAGGTACGGTTAAGTATATCGTCATAATATAAATTTGTACATTTTTTCATAAAAACAAAATACGAATAGGCATAATTTTTGCTTAGTTGGACACTCGAGGATCATTTTTTGCAAGGATTTCGACAATCTTCAATGTCACTTGTAAAAGACAGAGAAGTTAGTCTAATTAAAAAAATACTTAGCTACATAAAGAAAACTTATTCATTTATTGAACGAGCTCGTTTCGAATTTGATCTACTCGAGAGCCCTTTTGCAACATCAAAGATTTTCTTTTGATCAAATATGCTCGCTTTATCCACAAATTACTTCGGTGTAAGTTGATACGTCAGTGAAAAATGTTTTCTTTTTTATCATTCGATTTCAATGCATGTATGTATTAATTTGAATTTGTGAATAGAAATTATTAGCATCTAATGAAGTTTATGTGTCACATGCCTCTAGTTTCCATCTATTTATTGCTATGGATGTCACGTATTCCCGTGCAATGGCCGAACTCGTTTTGTATGCAGCCGCTATTCCGAGACATAATTTAGATATTATGTCCACTGCGACAGTATAATAATATTACTTGTACTAAAGCAGGAAATACGGAAAATTATATTACCAGTCAATAATAAGATATTCTATTTAATGGATCGTTTTGCTTGAAAATTTCAAATTTGCGAAACGTAACTAGCCTAGGTAACAACTAACAAGGTTGTCCTTGTTAGGCGTTCACAAATGAGCAATTTCCACACACTTTGTGAACTTAACAATTTTAATCCGACCGAAAATTTGAGTCGACATAAATCCTGTGAAATAATGCGATTAAGTCCAGCATTGCGTTCCAATTTGACAAGAGGGGGACGTGTTCTTAGCAATTTGTCTGGTTCAGCGACCCTTTTCGAAGGCACTCCCCCTGGTTATGTAGCTATGAACGATTCATCTTATGACTACTATCCGTGTCGGAGAATAACTTATTATTGTTGGTTCTCGTTGCAAAATAAAATTTTATTGCAAAAACTTTATCATTTATTCCATAAAACTTAATGCTCAATGTAAACATATAAGGCATATTTATGATCCGTCATAATAGAGATTAGTTGCAGTTTCATAATATGCCGATAATATGTCGATATTATGTTGTTGGTCAGTTGCTAACAGTCATTTTTGTTAAATTGGTTCAGTTCAGTTTTAATGCGTCAGACTGATACTCTGAATCCTTCTATCATCAGATTTTGCTATTTTAACTGGAGCAGTGACTTATTTACAAATTACCTCGGTCGCGGAAAATCCACTGAGTCACGATACTAACACGTATAAATATTTGTCATGTTTACCGTTAGACTAGTTTTCTTGAATAATATCGTTTTGTTTAACCACTATAGTGTACAATATATCAGAACATAATTGGTTCCGTTCAAATAATGACCAGATGAATAAATAAACTTAGTTTTCAACACACAGACTTCAAGCCAGAGGAACTCATCCCGACTTTAATTTGCAGAAACATTTTCAGAGAAGCCGACTCACTTGGAATACGGCCAGAAACAACTTCCACCTTGTGGCAAATTCTAATAAATTATCATACACTGCGCTAAGCAAACATTAAAGTATAAGGCACAAAAGATAATATGCGCTCGAAACCTCTCTAAATTTCTGTATACAGCAAGTTTTGAGAAAGATTTTGCCGTGTGCAATCTTTATGTGAATATAAGAAAATGTAAGCGAATTTCTGAAAGTCACCCGTGTAAAGCGTCGTGAGAGTGGCGCGTGAATCGATTAAACTTTTCCTATTACTAGTGAATTGGTTCTGACACGCTTGTTTTTATCGATGTATCTCTTCGATTGTATGAGGTCTCACTGTATAAATTCATTAGACTTTAATCCTGAGAATTGAATACAATATGGAAACATTTCGCAAACACTATTTTTATCGTGGGTGATTTAATCTCATGTTTATTCATGGCCTAATTAACATTATTCATTCACCATATTCCAACACGCTTAACCCAGATATCAATAACGTCAATCTTTCGATTAAAATACCTGTATTCGCGGGCTTGAGTAGAATATTAATCGATTTTTTTCTCCAAGTCAGTTGGACAAGCTAACGATGATTGATGACAATTATTTGCATTTTTATTCTTTTATCATCGCTTTATGTGGGGTAAGGACGGATATTATTTTTACATTTTGTTAGATGAAATGATATGGAAACAATTTTGTGATTATGTAGCAATTTGATTCTAAAAAACGTTTTTGTTTTAATCCTCAGGTATAACTCTGATAGTAGACTTCGAATTGATGGTGAAGATTCCTAAATAGTTTATTCTAAACGCATGCCTCTCAAAAAGTCTATTTCAATGTACATATTCTACTAACGTAACACACATTCGAAGTCATTATTTCATTTGCCAGCATGATACATTTATAATATAAGTAGGAAGAGTTTGCCGGGTAATCGGTAAAGTTTGTAACAACATCGGCCGACTTTCCACCTCTGTCAGAGTTAGTTAATGCGAGTTCTCATGCAGCGGATAGGGATATCGATCGCGTCGGGATGCCGGGTTACGTCTGGCTCGTGTCCCCCCTACCCACTCCTCTGGGGGCTAGCAAGGGCCTGTTTGATCGTGCCACTCACTGCTTACTTTGTTCTTGTTTTGTTTGAAGGTTAATATTATTCATATTGACCTGGAGGACTACGCGTTTCATATCTAATTAAACGTTTTGAAGGAAGATTTATTACATGTTTTGTGGACATTGTTAAATTATTCAGCTATTGTAGCTGTTCAGGAACTTTTGAGTTATTTTGGAAGTACGCTTTAGTAATAGGTTGACATTTCATACAATGTTGTAAACTGTAAAATATTTATGTTAGGCAAAAGGTGTGATTTAACGGTATGCTCTACAGTCTACACATTTCAATGCAGTATTTGCAACGATGTAAACAAAAACTGTTGAACGAATAATTAGTACAAGCAGTGATGAGCTAATCGATGCGATATTGTCAAGGCGTGTAACAAAAACGATGACCTTGCATGCGGAAGGTGCAATATATGACGGGAGTGCGAAGTCTAATTAATTATGCAAGCCTGTCTGGTGGCCGGGACCGGCAGGGCGAGCGGCGCGGCGCGCGGGTGCCGGGGCGGCCGGGG
>CAJQZM010037193.1:0-11322 GCA_907164665.1 Colias nastes | reverse complement strand
TATGGGCTTTAATACGTACAGGCGGTTTCTACCGTCTACAGCCCACGCACGCCCACCCCGTCGCATGTTTCAGCTACGTGAATAAATCTCACCTGACAACATACAACCATAGCCCGCATACACGGCTTAGTGGCTCTATCTCGAACCGAATGATATTAGACTTTCGAATATCAAACGCTGAGAATTCCATGCAATTGTTTCACGGAAGATGTCTGTTAGCGCAGTCGTGAGCGTGATACCAGCTAAGTTCACAGAGTCACGGCGCTATTGCGTTCCGATTTACGATAATCGTCTGCTGCATTCGAGATGCGCCATTATGCTAATCTCCTGTTTTGATTTAACAAGTCTCGACGGTTGACGTCATTTACGAGCACGATTGTATAACTCGCTTTCATGATTATGCCAACCGATTGCGCTTTTATCCAATTAGTTCTTTATAATACAAAGGTTGATATTATGCTAATTATTTGGTTACCGTTATTTAAATTACATCGAGTTTCGCCTCGCTGCCCACTGAATAACGCGTTTTTGTGTTTCAGCTTGACCTTAATTCTCCTATTGCTGAATGCTAATTATGATGATGTTTTTTATAAGTTCAATAAATTGGGTTATTGAATAGTTTAGCGTTTCTTCGTCTAGTTACGTTCCATGAATATAAATGGGATTGTGTGTTATGAAGTGAGCTTTAAAATCAGTAATCTCATTAGCATAAAATAGCAATTTCGATCGAGTTATTTTATTGTTTAATAGGATGAATGCCAACAGCGGTAGCTAACCTTATTTACGCCGTAATCTAGTTAGAGAGGGCATATCCATGCTCGGTAGTGGACTAGGAAACCGGTCGACGTCGTGGGGTCCGGGACGGGAGGTACCAGTCGGGCGAGTCGTGTTGCACTCTTGCCCTCCGGCACTCCTCCGAGATTGAGATAAATGTACCGGGAACACGTCGCCCGTACGAACATAGTATGTTCCAACCCGCGTTGGCGTGGTATTTCTTTATAAACGTGCTCTGAGAAAGTTTTTTTGTGAAATTGTGCGCATGATCGTTGTAGAAATGTACGGGAATATGGCGGTGAATGATGTGCCGTGTGTAAGTAGTCTTCGGGTCATTGTAACGTGTGTCGATCGATCGTTGGCTTAACCTGTTATGAACGTTTCTAAACTCGTTTATGTGGCTTCACGGTTCCAATGCGATTCAAATTTCATTCGCGTATTAAAGAATAATCTTTTATTTGTTTTAAAAGTTAATTTTTAATGGCAATTTCGTTTGTTGTTTTTATAGATTTGCTTTGGCAATCGTAGAGTCGTTAAATAGGAATGTAAACTGGCGGGTATGTGAGGGATCCTTATGGAGACAGTTCATTGATATCAAATAATTTAACCAGGAGAGTTATATTTTATTGTTATGATATAATCAAGGATAAAGAGTATTGACAGTGGTGTTATGTAAATTTATAACACGTCACCTTTCTTCATAGAAAGTTTCTCACAACTAGTCTAATCCTATTAGGTATTACAGAGCGATTAGTGTGCATCACGTGCGAACGCTTATTGAAAAGAATCCATATTTACACAAGGATTAAAATACATTACGTTCATGTATTTTACTCAACCTTTTTTTTTTTTTTTTTTTTTTTTTTTTTTCAAGTGGGGAAATCTTGCCTAAGATACCCACGGCTCCCGGGGAAGGAGCCGTGGGTTATATCGGATTCCTACCGACTAAAACCCCACCGTGTACCAACGCGCTGCTTTAGACGGGATGCGGGTACACATTCGCAATCTTCCGCATGTCCCGCCCAGCAGTTGCCCGTTTCCAGGCCCTCCGCCACTTGCCCGTTTCCAGGCCCTCCACCAAATGCCCACCCCGGGGCGGCGCAAGCTGTACACGAGCTCACGCCACCCGCTCGCCGATGATGGATTGTTCCCCGTTCCATCATCGGCGTTCCCCAAACCCTCGACCCCAGCACCGACCGGCCGAAGGGCGCGCGCCGAAAGGCCCTCCGAAACGTGATTCACGCGTCGAAGGACCCTCCGGCGCACTTTTATAGAGGTTTCCCTCGCAGCCCCCACCTCACACCAGAGGTGGCGGCCCTCGGTCCGGCCCCACGGACCGGATTACGAGTTGGCAGACGGCTGTCTCAGGACAGTCGCCGCCCTACACCCACCTACAGGAGTCACCGCGTGTCACAAAAGTGACGCGTCGGGATCCCGCCCCCTGTTTTGTTGGTAGTTAGACTACCAACAAAAAACAACGCGCGCGGCCTCTGGCCGCCATCCACCGCCGCAAAGCGCAGCCCCCTGCCAGTCGGTCGGAACGAGACCCAAACGAACCCCGATCGACCTTCCAACCCCGTTTTGCCCAGCCAAATTGCCAAGCCGCGACCACTAGCCGCCATCCCTCGCCGTACCACAACGGCACCTGAGCCAATCCTGGCCCCCCGGAGGATCCTAGCCAGCTAGCCAGCCATCCAGCCAGCCAGCCAGCCAGCCGGACAACCAGCCGGTGACAGCATGCCAGCCAGCCGCCGTCCAAAGCAGCCGGCCAGCCAACCGGTGGAGCAGCCGGTTTCAGCCAGCCTGCCAGCCGGCCCCCTAGCCAGCCAGCGAGGCAGCCGGTGTGACCAGCCGGTTCCAGCCAGCCCGGCCAGCCGGCCTTCAAGCCAGCCAGCCAGCTATATGGATCCCTGGCCGTCGAACCAATCGTGTCGTCAGACGACAGACCGGCCTTTCAGCCCCTCCGCGTCCAATTAGCTTCACTCAGAGTACACGAGTGCACTCCAAGCTACTGAGCCCCCCCGGCCACGACAAGGCTTGGAACTGATGGGGGGATTTTACTCAACCTTGAATGAATCGTAAATACGAGCAAAGCAAATACACTTTTCGTAGTACAATGCTATTACGTTCATTAGAGTATTTCACATCTTTGAAATACATATAACATACATACATTGGACAGTTGTTTATTCATTTTAAATATAAGGTTAGATCATTATAATTTTGTACCAAAAGGAGGACAAAGAAATAGGGCCACCTGATAGAAAGCCACAAACGTCTATTGTTATCCACAACAATTATTCCCAAAGGGTGTTCACCTTGTTATAGTCCCCATACAATCATTGTGTTCTCAGCCTGCGATAATATATAGCCTATAGAATATACAGTATAGAACATAAGTTGCACAGTGGTATGATATCGATAAGGTGCAGTGTAGTATGCAGGGATGTAAGAAAGGTCAGACTGTCGGCCAGCGCTCTCATTATGTAATCACTTCAACCATAATGAGCTCAGTTGCGTAACTGTTTTTAACTCGCTGATAGATAATTCACACATAATTAATTTATTTCTTAGTGAATAGGTTCTAGTTAACGATGTTGTGATTAGTTACAAATTAACTTTATCTTTTGAAAGTCGCTTGGGAAATAGCTCAATGTGATTATGGAACGTAATTACAAGCGTACTGAAGGTATCATAACTTTAGTACTGTAGTACAGAATATACGTGGCTATTAGAAAACAATATCGTAATCTATTCAATGTCTAGTAAAGAAAAACTCTCACTCTATGATGTGTAACAAATATGAAATAACTGTCATGATGAATACATTAAGGGGAATAGAAACAGTATTGTAAAATGATTGTAAACGTTGGACAGCCCAATATACGAGCTACAAAAGCTAACGGGAGTAGGAGATAAGTGAAAATAAATCACCCGGCGGTATTAAGTGGGCCGTTCACCCGCTATCAAAGATCCTGTATGTATAATAAAATCTTGTGACAAATTTATGTTCTCATTTGGAAAAGCTTTTGCGATTCTGCCAAATAAATGGCGTCTTTATTTGAAATCTTGGGGAAAGGAATAAGTCGATCGGATAAGTTGCGACTGTGGTGATTCCTTTCTCTTTGTGATGTTAAATTGATGTGTATGGGTATTTTTAACTTTATATGCGCTAGACATCTGACATCTTATGCCTTAATTCAAAACCATTTCTTGATATTTTCTTTATATTAAACACCATTATTTTTGTTGACAGATCAAATATTGCACAGATATTTGATACGTTTATTGTTGAAATCGTATTCAATTTATTTCAATCCTTTCCTAAGCTTCTATGAAAGCGAGTACATAACAAAGATCGCTGTGGGCGTCAAACCTTACACGTGGTGAAATTTCCGAGAAATTACTTCCTTTGACCTTATTGAAACAAACTTGTTTACTGTTTAAAAGCAATCAACTCTGTTATAACTTCCTTTCAGTTTTCACTTTTAAAAATTGTTACTCAAATTATTTAATTGAACATTAAAATTAACTGGGAACTTCGTCATTTTTCACTGTTGTATTATTTCCAGTGCGACATTTTAACAATAGAGCGCGGGCTGTTGTTTAATCACGATTCAACTATGTTATGAATGTGTGCTCTGTTGCCATGTGAACACAATTCGATCGTATTTGTGTAATTTATGTATACGTGTATTCAGTACCTGTGCGCTACGGTTCACTACGCCCTCGTACAATGCCTATCTTGTTTATTGTGCATATCAAAGGCCCTTCCACAAAGCCTCTGGCTTCTACTTCGACGATAATATGCAACCTACGCTTGGCTCGTTAAACATATTTGATTACATCGCTCTTATAAGTTACAGTACCAATTTTATTGCCGGAGATTGTAATGTTGGATAGGTAGTGTGTGGGATGTTATGGTTGTCGATATCGGCTATTTGAATAAGCTATAATGAGCAAACGGTACTCGTAATTACAAGAGCATTAATAGAAAATTGCTTAACAGTAATCGTGAACCTTCTTTTGTTTCTAGCTTAATAAACATTGACTTAATTATTCTATCAAATAACAAAATCAATATTGTAGTGATCACATTTATTTTATTGCTTCCATATTTTATTTCCTAGTTATTCGAATAATAAACTTAGGTACTAAAGTTAGAAGCGTCGAACGCTAGCGTGTTGATTAATTTGTGTCGAAACGTGATTTTCAGATGCGGAACCCAGACGAATTTGATTCGCTACGGGCTGTGGGCTAATTACTTCCTAACTTCTTTGCATTCATATCTATTGCAAGCATTTAGTTTTTAGACTGGCATTTTAAGTAACGGTGGTTTCTGAGGTCGAAGTTCAATCCAAGGTTTTACGCAGACAATAAGAAAAGAAAGTTTTAACTGCAATTAGTTTTTAGATTAGATTAGATTTTGCAATAAGTTTGTCAGAGTTTTGTCTGCTTTAATTGCCGTATTTAATGGATTATTCAAATGGTTGAGGCTAGAAATTTCGCTTGCAACTTTAGGGTAATATTGTTGAATCTAAATTCTTGAATGTTCTATTATTATTTAGTTGTATAATTGTGTGTTAGAGTAGCACAAAGTAAGAATTGTAGGCTCCAAGGTGACTGATATACAAGTAAAACATTGACATAAAATGGATCGTTTGCTTTTATGTGTGTCTGAAATGTCCTACGTTTAATGCACACCACGTTTCAGAGGCTTGTCTAGTAATAATATTTTATGCCTTCGTGTTATTACATTCTGTTTTAGTGTAATTGGGATTTTCTTATGTTACTTTGTACATGTAACACTTACGCGTTCACAGATACTACGTTTTCTATTTATATTTAGAGTTGACCTTTCATTTATTACTCTCATAAAATATTCGTCTCTATTATGATATATAGAGTTATATACAAGATTAAATGCTTATGTCAGTTATTGCGAACACTCCCTGAGGACGCGGGTCAACGTCAGCGATGTGGATTGAGGAAATTTTATGTACATTTGTAATGAAATGTTGAGCTTTATTTCCAGAATAAGAAATATCTGAGTAACGTGAATTATATTTTCATTCCGTAGTGCTAAAGTATTTAAGCTTCGTTGTATTGTGTTGAATAATTCATCTTTACATCTCTCTCATTAAGGGTAAAGTACGCTTAACCACAAAAGTGGTATGACGGAGGCGTGAAATTAAAATGAAAAGATTTCGTAATTGAATACTATGCGTATATTCTCGAGGACGTCGAAATGGGAAGGAGCAGGTGTAGAGGCATTAAACAGGCGCATGCACTCGCCACGTTACGGTTCTGTCATTAGTGTCAAGTGTTGAAATGGCATACGGTTCGTGAACTCCGCTAGGGGTTAGGGAGGGCGCAGCGGGGAGTAGTAATATGAAGAAATTGCTACTTCACCCTCGTTGCACGCGAACGCGGAATTGTGACCTTCTTTTATGACTCATAGTGAAGGATTAAGTTATATTTCACGTGTTACGTGTCATCGATCTTTTAGTTCCGCCAGTTGTTAATAGATGGCGGTAACTGTTCGAAATATGATACATTGAAGTTTATAAAGACTAAGCTGCAATTTAATTATTAGTTTGTATACCTTTACCTAATGATAAAATAAATAAAATAAATAAAATATTTGAATCTTATTAGAGGCTAAAAGCGTGATGGTTGTGCAATCATCGCCGTGGCCCACTTCGTCACATTGCGTAGGTCAGTCCAACGTGCGGCCACTTTCTATATCATACGTTACTTTCACTTATATACTTTTGTTTTTATCTTTTAACTCTTTTTGAAGATTAGCGAAAATGTTTATGTAAGGTAGTTAATAATTTTAGTACCTATACATAATAGCTGTATACTGAAGGATTACATTTTCCTGGGTGACAGAGTTAAAAATATATATAAATAAATAAAAACAGACACAATACATTATAGTCATAGAGTAGATATTTAGAAATATTGTACTAGGGTGAGGAAAGTAGTGAGGCTACAAATAATTTGGATAAATGTTTATTATGTAACTAATCATAGATTTTTATTTAAAAACTAAAATTTTGTATTTAAATGACAACAAACATACCAACAAAATGTTACCATGTTTTACAATCAAGGTATCGACGAGTGATGCGTTTAATTTATTGTTTATTTATTTAATCGTTTGTGCTTTGATCAGATTTATACGTTTTGGTTCATTGATCTATTTTTACATGTATATGTTTTCACGCAAGTGCGATAACACTATAGCACACAAATATATGTGTACTATAGATTTAGACTACGTTTTGTATAAACTAGCATATTATAAAGGACTAATTTAAATATGAAATGTACAAGGGGTAAATTTTATATTGCAACATACATGAAATTTGTATAATAAATTATAAGCAAATATTAATATGAACTGTAAGCAGTTTATAGCTAATATAATTGCGTCTCATGGCTGTGAACAGCTATTAAAGCATGCAAGCGTCTAGTCTCAAAGTGGCGGCACAACGAAGTTTACTTAACACGATAGCTATCAAAATACTTCCTAGATCCATAAACCGGCTGTTTGTCAATTTCCCGATGACGCAGCGCGCTGTCAAAGCATAATGTTCGAGCTCCGAGCTTGTGCACATAAACAGTTCAGGCCTTTCTGCCTCCCTGAGGGAGAACCGCCCGCACGTAGGGTTGCGAACGGGTGAACTCGGTTAGACGACCTTTTGTTATAAATCAACTTATCGACGCAATGAATGTAATAATATAAATTGTTTTGATGCTTATATAATGTGCGCTGGATTAGTTTTTGTTTTTGGGCTAAACAAATGCTTGTCTTGGTTATCTATAAGATCTTTCATAGATAAAGTTTAAAGTATGTTTGGCAACCCTAGCCACAGTTGCCCCAATTTCTTCGAGCACTAAGAACGTAAGAATGTCGTGTCAGTACTCTACGTCCCTTTTATATTTTCAACGATGTTTTATGTCTACAGCTCAGCTGCCTTTAATGGTTTTATTATTTTTAATCTTATTATAGAAGGGAGACAAATTTTATTTAAGTGTTTATGTAACAGAAGAACTACAGTTTTATAACAATGGAGCTCTAGAATATTTTAACACATTTACTCAAGCATTATCTTTGATATTTACATCCCTCCAATTCTACATATTTTGATTTATGATTAAGGCCCAAAGTGCAGAGCCGTCTATTAGTCTTGTCGCATCTGGAGTAAACGGCCGTGTAAATGAATGGAACAATTCTAATAGGGCTTATCGCTATCGTTTATCAATCAGTATAAGTGCAGTGAGCGGTTCATTCCTGCAAGTCAGCAATGATCGAGGTGCGCCGCTGACTTGCCAATATCGAGCTTGAAGGCTAAAAACGCTGACTCATTGTATTGGAAGACTCGTACATCGATGACTCGGCCTCCATTATAGCATATAGGCTCATTACTTCAACGTTAATACTATTAAATCATCCCTGCTGGTAACAAATCTCCAGATTTCTTACTTTTAAAACGATTCCGTTCCATAAATTTTGATTACGAACGGCGGATGCGACGTCGAAGATTAGAGACGGCCTAAATTACATTTTAATGAGACCGCAGAATGGTCGGTTAATCACGAACAGTCAAATAATAACCATTATCTTAATAAAGCGTAATGTTGTTAATTTGAAAATAATACTGTCATTTATGCTTATGCAATAGTTTGTACTATAATTTAGTAATATCGACTATTACCATGACTCTACCTACTAGACTCTACTATAGTTATTTTATAGTGTATGATTTGTATGATTTATTTATGCATCCTATTAAAAAATATAATTATGTATTTTTATTTACAGAGAGTGGAGCGAGAGGCGACCAAGAGTCCAGCAACCACTGGGGGTAGAAAAAAAGCAGCTGTGAGGAACAACGGACAAATAAACCCTACGGAACCCACTCCGCCCCAGCCAGCAGGTAATATATTCACTACATTGAATGTATACAAAGTTATGTATTTATATAACATGTTATAGTCTGAACAATGTATGACGAACATCAATTACTAATTTCTTGAACAAACGTCCTCATGTTCTTTCCTTGAAAACATTATTTCAATTTAAATGTTTAAATGTTATACTATAAATATCTTAATAAATATGAAGAAAACAATTCAATGACGTTTGTGTTTGTAATTATGACAACAATGCCAACTATTTTACAATTGTATTTTTAATTAGAATGCATCCGAATTCTCGCAAATGGAATTTCATTTGTGTTTTAATGAAATGTTGAAAATATTTTCTTATTTCATACTTTTAACTTAACTACTAAATAAAAGGTTAACATAAAATAGTTATTTTAACGGAAAATTTACTGAATGCAAACACAGTGAATGCTATTAATATTGCACGTAACAATTATGCGAGAGATATTATCCAGTGATTAAATATATTATGTAAAGCGAATAGAAACGATAGTACCGCTTAATAAACGGTCTTCTGGGCATAAGGTTTAGTATGGATTACACGTAACGTTGTAGCCTCAAAGGCTCTCGGGGGATCCATTCCGGATGCTTAATAGTGGAGGATTCAACCATTCAGGTGCATTGCTTTAGTCTGAAATGAAATTGGATGTGCATTCAATGGTATTTCCATTCACTGCTATGTATTAAATGTTTCACTGATGTCTGTAATTACTGAGGACGTGTATAATGAGTAGACACAGCATAAAAAGAAATCGAGATATAAACAAACGAATTAATGACGAAAAGAAAGTTTGATTAATGACACAAACTATCGTTTGTAATTAACTGCTTTGTTTGTGTGAACGTTTTGCATTGATTAATGAGGAAGAATGCTCATCAATACATTCTTATTAATCAGTCGTGTTTTACAATTCACGACGTAGGATTGTTATAATTGAATTACGTAACATAATAACGTAATGGTTTATAGAACCTATTATTATTATAGAATTATTTCCAATAACTCAACGGGAAATAAAATAGCAATTGATTTATATATTGTGGGTTCAGCATAAATCCGAGCTCGTATACTTCCTCTAATGGAGGGCTCGGACTGGCGATTGCAGTCAAGAATCAAGATGGATGACGTCCATTTGCTATGAAATGGAATCGGAACATGTGTGTTTTTCACACGAAAACATAACCTTTTATTTGTTACTTGTCAGTTGATATAACGTATTCCACTTTGGATTTTAGAGTTGAATGTGTTAACTATTAAAATGTACCTTTTAGTTATATTTAAAACTTGATATTTATTTTCTATGGCTATTGAATTTTAATACCGTTGTCAATATTAATATTTAATTATTTCGAAATCTTTATTCGTGGATACAATATTTTTCGATTTCAACGTGTTTCGTGTATAAATATGGTAGTGTTATAATAAATTTCGCTTTCAATTTTAATATACATAAGGCATAACATTGCTTATGATTTGACTAAAAACGAAATTTCTATATTTATTCTCGTCGTCTCCAAAGCACACCTAACCTAAGTACTTTCCAGGGAGAAATATAATGTTTACAGTCATTTCTATTCGTATCACATCAGCTGTCGACAAATAAGAAATTAAATTCTACGTGCGTCCTTCGGCTAAAAGGTTATCCTTTGACTGAAATATTGTATCCATGATAAAGGCTGATAAAACGTGCTTTCATTTCGGCCTGTGTTCGTGACAGGCGTGTGACGTCACGGGCTGGCTGCGACCCCTCCCAGGGATGTGTCATGTAAATCACACTACGTGCTATATTTACATAGATAGTCCTCTTTGTTTTAAATTCATATGACTTTTTAATAGACACAATGATCTATTTTTGGTTCTCGTAAGAAATTAAAAAAAAGTATTAAGTACTAGGTTTCCGCCCGCGGCTTCGCCCGCGCAGTCAAAGAAAAACCCGTATAGTTCCCGTTCCCGTGGGATTTCCAGGATTGCGTCATTTTCCCGGGATAAAAAGTAGCCTATGTCCTTTCTCGGGTATCAAAATATCTCCATACAAAATTTCATGAAAATTGGTTCAGTGGTTTAGGCGTGATTGAGTAACAGACAGACAGACAGAGTTACTTTCGCATTTATAATAGTATATATATTAGTATGGATTAATTATTATTTATCGACCGCATTTGAAAGTCGTGGAGTAAGAATATTTTCACATGGATTATTTATTTAAAATATTGGAATAAATGTGTTGTCAAACTAACTACTTACACACAGACAGTTTATCAGAATGAAATATTTAACTACATTTTAAATTAAATGTAGATACTAACTTTGGATATATAATTTTAACCTTCATTACTGCCAGTATTGACTTTAGTTATTAACCTATACCTATCATAATTTAACTTTATCTCTATGATTAATTGCTCAACTACTCTACATATTTGTGAAGTATCTATAACGGCAATATACATTGTATTATAACCTTTATAGCCCTATTTAAATTGTAAATTACAATCTCTGTATTGTGTAATATTATGATTATGACCGTTTGAACCGTCTCGGTGCAAAAACACGACCCGGTATACGAAATTAATTTTCGTAAATCAACC
>CAJQZM010037191.1:44826-78467 GCA_907164665.1 Colias nastes | reverse complement strand
AAAAATACATACATTACAATGCAAAAGGCAGCTATATTAAATACCTGCCGTATTGTGCGAAAATTTCTTAGTGACAGCGAAACTACTGTAACCGATATTTAAATCGAACCGTAAGTTACCTAGGGTCTCTTGGCTAAGTAGCCCGCGCCCCTAGCAAACAAACCCCTGAAAAGGGAGAAATAAAAGAAAAGAAACAAAAAATAATAATAATTTATTTATTTCTTTCCAGTACCTACTTACATGTACAGTATATAAATAACATAAAACAGGTGTGGAAAGCTGGTGCCTATGGTAGGTGTAAACCTGTAATATAGGTCACCAGGTCTCCACCACTCGGATGACCAGAAACATTATAATTAAGACAAAGAAAGAAACTATGTAGCTTAAAAATCAAATTACTTTAGTTACATTAGCAAGAAAGTATAAAATAAAATAATACAAAAAAACTAAAATTAAACATGCAAAAGTCTACCCGGATGAAGTGTGAGTGATTGTGACGAGTGAGTGAGTGTGTAGTGTGAGTAAGTGTGAGTGAGTTTGAGTGCGTGTGGTAAACATCTGAATCTTAATTTGAACGAATTAGATAAATGAGTCTAAAAAGGTCTCAGTCTCTGCGTATGAAAGTCCCTGTAGCCAGTTATCAAGTAAAATTTTCAGTTTGTGATAATTTAAAGAATGTACAGATAGAATATTTTGGAGTTTATTATAAATGTAAGGGCCAAGAAATAAAAAGAATCTGTGACTGAACGAAGTATTTAATCTAATTGTCGGAGCTATTATATAATTGCGACGCTCAGTAAGGGGATTATAAGGAGTCGAACTGTGTTGTTTTAACGCGGTTTTAAGAATAAATAATTGGCGAACTGTTAGTACTTGAGATAATTTGTATAATTCTGCTGTTGGATATAATCGAGGCTTATGAAAGCAAACCTTTAAAGCTGCCCTTTGGGCACGTTCAAGCTGAATTAGATAAGATTTATATGTACCACCCCAAGATTCAATTCCATACAATATAACAGATTGGCACAGCGCTATATATACCATTTTCATAATTGAATTGTCAGCTGAGGAGCGTAGTTGCCTAAAAATGTACATAAGTTTTCGTATCCTATTACCAACAGTTTCTATATGCTCCTTAAAAGCTAGCGAGGAGTCAACAATGATGCCGAGATATTTGATAGATGATACTCTTTCGATAACAGCTGGACTCGATGGATTCATGATAGAAGGAACTAAAATTTGGAGGTGATTAATATCAGATTTGTCATTGCGTATTGCAAAATTTACTAATTTTGTCTTTTTGACATTTAAGGTCAGCAAGTTTTTATCTAACCAATGTAAAACAGAATTGAAGCCTTGCTGTGCAAGATTATAAGTTTCGAGCCATGTTTTAGACGAGAAAGCCAATGCCGTATCATCTGCATAAGAGAAAATAAGACCATTTTGCAATTTAATATCACACAAATCGTTCACATAGATTAAAAATAGACTCGGGCCGAGGATGCTGCCTTGTGGCACGCCATAAGAAATAAGGTGCTCGGAGCTTGTAAGAGATCCAATTTTAACACATTGAGTTCTGTTAGTGAGATACGACTCAAACAGCGATAATTGAAGATCTCTTATTCCAAGGGCCTCCAATTTCGACAGTAAGATTGGGATCGAAACTGTGTCGAAAGCTTTAGCAAGATCCAAAAACAAAACCATACATTTTTTTATTTTTGTCCATTTGTGAAACAAGGTGATTTACTAAGTTGTGAACGGCGTCTGTGGAAGACCGATTTTTACGAAAACCGATTAGGCGAAAGAAGTTTGCGAGATTCTAAATAATTTACGAGTCTATTGTTTATAATTTTTTCTAAAATTTTGGACATAGCTGGAAGAATGGAAATAGGTCTATAATTTTCGACACAGTTTCGGTCCCCAGACTTGAAAATTGGAAGAACAAGGGCTTTTTTGAAAGCGTTAGGGAAAGTACCGGTAGTAAGGCATAGATTGAAAATATGGGTAAGTGGGGCAAGAAGAACCTTAAAATGTTTTTTTAAAAAAGCAGACGAGATACCATCCCATCCAGGGCAGGAGTCACTCTTGATACAATTAATGATATTCTGGACTTCATTGTCATCCGTGGCTAAGAGAACAAAAGATTCAGAGTGGTGAGCAGGAGCAACGTAACTATGTTGAGAAGACGGGATTGCTTCCGCTAAGTTTTTTCCAACATTGGCAAAATAATTATTAATGGCGCAGATAGAGGTATACTCATTTTTAGATATTAGATTGTGAGCTGTAGATTGCGGTTTATTAGAATCAATAACAGATTTAATGACCTTCCACAATTGTTTACAGTTTTTGCCTGCCTTAGCAAATTCAAGTTTCTCATAATCTATCTTAGCTTTACGTAATAACGCGTTACAAAAGTTGCGATATCTCTTATAGGTCAGCTTCAATAAATCATCATTTGGCGATTTTTTATGTTTTTTGAAAAGATTATCTCTATGACGCATGCATCTCAATAATCCTGGAGTTACCCACGGTTTGATAGGCCTACGTCTACGGGGTAATGAAAGGGCAATAGAGCAGGATAAAATAACGGAGGTGATAATTTCTATAAATACGTCTGCCGCCTGATTGGCATCTAGGGTCGAAAGAACAGGGTGAAAGTCAATTGAGTTTAGAGCAGAAGTTATTTTATCTTCATTTATTTTGGTGAAAAGAGAGTCATTAGCTACTTTCCGCTTTTTTTGAGATAAACACAATACAATAGCGAAGTGGTCGGTAACCGTTAATTCCAAAACAAAAATCTTTGCCGGAGAACGAGTCTTAATGTTGGCATGGTCGAGGCACGTTAGTCCGTGAGTAGGAAAAGAGTGGCCCGGAAAGAGACCGTGGTGCCCAAGAATTTCGAGGTAAGACGATGTGTGATTGGATGTATTATTAGGCCTAATATCAATGTTAATATCACCAATCAACACAATGTTCCGATAAGATTTTAGGTCAGATAAAACTTTATCCAACGAGACTAGAAAATTTGAAGGATCTTGAAAAGCATAGGGTCTGTATAACGCTAATATAACTAAATCACAGCCAATATAAATAAGCAAACAGTTTGCTTCGTCAATATGAAATTCAACGATTTTTACATCTTTTATTGTGTTTTTATAATAAACTATAACCCCGTCGTTTTGATTAAAGTTACACGAAGTATAATAGCATGATGATGTTTGTAAATATGTTAATATAGTAGCTTTTTTATACTACAACTGGCAAGGGAGTTTGCTTTGATGTTACTAGCTGATTTTTTTATGATACAGTAAGAAAAGGCAAGTTTTCCACCTGATGTTAAGTGTCACCACCGTCCATATTCCTGTGCCCAGCGGATCAGCCTGCACTGCTTCGCTCCTATTGGTCTTAGCGTAATTATAAATAGCCTATAGCGTTCCTAAATAAATGTAATATCTAAGAGTGAAATCATTTTTCAAATCGGACCCGTGGTTCCTGAGATTAGCGCGTTCAAGCAAACAAACAAATAAACTCTTCAGCTGTATAATATTAGTATAGATTGCACCAACTTTAGCTTTTTTTGGCATTTATGATATTAAAAAAGGCTTTTGAATTAATCCAATATACCATTCAACTAATTATGAGTGTATATTAATAATAATTATGAGTAAGAGATTATATGCATAAAATATAACGTTTTAAATAGATGCTTTTAATTTATAATAATACCATTAACCGATCGTGAATATATAATTAAATTTTGCAACGACTTATAAAATGTTCAAGGGTTTATAGAAAATACTAGCTTTCCGCCCGCGGCTTCGCCCGCGTTTTCAAAGAAAAACCCGCATAGTTCCCGTTCCCTTGGGATTATTAGATTTAGATTTATTGAAATTAAACTTTAGGCGCGTTGAGAGTAAAATTTCAAGGTCGCGTCATAGCAATACCGTCACGTCATGAAGTAAGGCGACGATTTTGGTACATTTGAATCTTACGAAAGAAGTTTCACTTCTGACACGTGTGCTCGACACACACGTTCCTTTTGATATTCTTGAATATTATTATAATACATTTATAGATCACCTTGGCAGGGGTCAATTTAAATTATGCCTTATCGATAAACTTGAACCTGATTGTCCTGAATAATTAATCACTTATCGTACTAAACTTAAATAGCCGATAACTCTGGCCAGCACTATCGAGAATTATTTAATACCCTACGTGACGGACGGTCGACGTCGATTTTGCTAGAGATGTGAAGTTTGATATCGATAAATTTAATATATAATTTTTTTAACAAATATCAATTAAGAGTAAAAATGAATAGGTAATGAAATATTACGATTCGACTTTAAGAAGTAAGCTGTATTGTATATATTTGTATATTAAATAGATTGGGTAACATAAGTCTCTTCAAAACAATTATAAATTTGCGATTGTGATAAAAATGTGTTAAAAAATATAGTACGTACAGCGTACATTAAAAATTAAAATTAGATAAGAACATTAGGCGTTCGCTTCTAATCGAAGTGATGCTATTAAGTATTTATTTATTTGTGTAATCTGGTTTATTAACATGATATTATTTATAATATGGATATGTTCATTCAAAAATATAGCTAGTGTTGTTCCACTTTATCGATATACCATTAGTTCATTGAAAAGTTACATTTGGGGTTGCATTTTTTAGAGGACGCAATTTTATTTTTTTGATGTGTAGGGGGGGTCATTGTGAAGCTATCGCCAAGTTTGTGGGGTCGCCACCCTTGTCCCACGGCCGCCATCTTGAAAATAGTTGTTGATATGGTTTTTACGAAATATCTCTTAAACTATTTATTTGATAAAAAAAAATTGTTAATATTATTTATTGCAAATTAAATTCTCTACAACTTTGGTCCTGCAACTTTTTGTCGTAGAACTATAAATAAAGAAGTTATAAGCGAAAATGTTCAGAAATTAGAGATAATTATATTTTTCAATAAAACTTTTTTTTTATAATTTTACGAAGAAATGATATCAGACCATTTTTGTAGATTGTTTTTCGAGGAACAACTTTTATATATGTACAACATTTTTTCATTAAGTAAATAGCTAAGGTTTTACAGCGCTCCGAAGTGAGTACTATTTTTCAGTGCTATTAGCTATACATTATACATATATTATGTGTGTACTAATAATAATTTGTCATCAGTAATTGTTTTTTCTGTTATAATAATAAATTTTTTATAATTAATTTTGCAATATTATTAATAATTAATTATTGACTATTTTCCCCACCACCCAGGAGGTAGAGTCTGGAAGCACGTTTTTTTTTTCGTCGAAAAGCAGGGCTGAAATGTTCTGCAGTATGCTTCCATTGTTCTGGAGTCTGGGAAAAGAGCCAATAGCCAATTTATGTTTAGTTAAGAGTACTGAAAAATAGTACTCACTTCAGAGCGCTGTAAAACCTTAGCTATTGACGTAATTAAAAAATGTTGTAAATAAAAGTTGTTCCTCGAAAAACAAACTACAAAAATGGTCTGATATCATTTCTTCGTAAAATGATAAAAAAAGTTTTATTGAAAAATATAAATAGCTCTAATTTCTGAACATTTTCACTCATAACTTTTTTATTTATAGTTCTACGACGAAAAGTTACTGCACCAAAGTTGTAGAGAATTTAATTTGCAACAAATAATGTTAACGATATTCTTTTATCAGATAAATAGTTTAAGAGATATATCGTAAAAACCATATCAACCGCTATTTTCAAGATGGCGGCCGTGGGACAAGGGTGGCGACCCCACAAACTTGGTTTTAGCTTCACACTGACCCCCTCTACATATCAAAAAAACAAAATTGCGTCCTCTAAAAAACGCAAGGTTAGGCCTAAAAAATGTAACATTTCAATGGACTACATCTCAAGTATTGTTCATAAAGTTCGGTTTGAATAACAGAGGCGAGTCAGCATTATGACGTCATCACTCAACTCAATTCAACCACAGAATATATAATTTGATATTCTAATGTTCCATACACTTTTGTTATACAGAATTTATTATTAGCCAATTTATTTTATGAAAATGTTATTGGTGAAATTTGTTAGATATAAATTGCATTAAGTATTTTATCAATTTAAGTACTCTCAAGCTATTTGAAAATAAAACTGGCAATAAATCGTCGTAAACCTAACCCTTTTTTTTATCTTATTGAGATAAAAAAAATGGAGTAATTGGTCGTAATTAATAAACCTCTTTGTCGTAATAAATTAATAAATCTAAATTCAAACTAAAATACCTAAGTAGCCATTTTTTTAATTTCTATAAAACTCCTAATCAAACTCAGAATCACAAGTAATTGCTATCTATATGGACTCAAACATCATAATAAAAACATTATAATAAATTCTTGTACTTTGAAATTTATTATGCACCACCTGCACCGTCCACCATCCTCAGAATTGTTCCTTGTCGTTTGGCTTGCCTGGCAGAGATCGCTGTCAGCAATAAGGCCACCCCCTGTACATAATTATATTATTTACTTTGTTGTTTTTAAATTGTTTCCTATGTGGTGTACACTGTACAATAAAGACTTTTTCATTCATTAATCATATACATCTATATTATATTTTCTACACAAATATATTATACCTATGTATACCCAGACACTAAGAAAACATGATGTACCCGCTAGTGCCAAACCGTTACATACATCACGGTGATAAACCACAAACAACATAAACATGCCACTCCATAATTACTGTAAAGACAAACAAATTGAATAAAGCAAATCTCCTTGAATCGAATCGCAACCAATAGATAATATACTTGAGTTGGTATCGGTTTATACAGTCGCTTTGAGCTTACGAATATTATGTTACGGCCATTTGCGATCAAACAGACATGATACACTATTGCTAATAGTTTTGATTAATATAGGGAATTCAGTTACACTAATCTCAATTTGGAATCTGTTCCATTTGTATGTGGATTGTATTGTTAGAGGCTATTTTTAACCCCCCAAGGCAAAAAAGGGGTGTTATTAGTTTGACCGCTACGTGTGTGTGTGTCTGTCTGTGGCATTGTAGCTCGCAAACGCGTTATCCGAGTTGCATGGAAGGTTAAGGTTAAGGTAATGATGGTGTAGATAACTTTGATAAGTTTACTTTTCTTAAAATTGTGATTGCAGTTTGGGGTAAGCCTTTAAACAATGGAAATAACATTATGACGGACATTTTATTCCGCATTTTTCCTTTAATTCCCTACTTGATCTTCTTGTTATATTTAGAGGACTCGAATCTTGGTTCTTTTGAATGTAGAGCTAAACAATATTATACCAAAGTTCCAATCGATATATTCACATAATTTATACTTTTTATTCCAAAAGTGAATAAATTTTACTTTTTAAATATAATTTAATGGTAACAAATCACAGATTAACTAACATAAGAAATTTAAAACTAGACGTTCCACAAAACACCGCTTTTCCCAACATCACCTGCAACAAAGGCATAGCAACGAAATAACAACATAATTTATTCATTCGCTACATTGTCTCAGCTAATTGCCTCACCTTACTACGGCACGGAGCTCTCGAGATTATTAATAAATAAATAAGACGAGCTTTTAGAATATTTGAGTTCCATCAATACTAACTGGTGAAGGGAATATGCATGTTGGAAACAAAATGGAAGACTGACAAGTTTGTTTTCTTATAGAAATAAAGAATAATGCAATTTTACTTAAAATAAGTTCAATAAGCGTTCTTTTCTGATATAATATTTAGTCGTAATTTAAAGCCTAGACATGGTTGCGGAATAAAATTGTTAAATTTAACAATATTCAAAGCCCTTAATACGGAAGAGGTGAAGATCGTTATAAATAGAAAATTATAATATTGAAATGTGTATTTTAGTAAATTATATAAAAAATTCCACTTACGAAGAAAGCTACTCTAGAAAACAGCTAACGCAACATACCATCATCACTACATAGTATAAAACAAAGTCGCTTTTTCTGTCCCTATTTCCCTATGTCCCTATGTATGCTTAAATCTTTAAAACTACGCAACGGATTTTGATGCGTTTTTTTGTAATAGATAGAGTGATTCAAGAGGAAGGTTTTAGTATATAATTTATTAGGTTTTAGACAAAGCGGGCGAAGCCGCGGATGGAAAGCTAGTAAATTTATAAACCATTACATATTGAATAAACCACGTAATACATTAATAAGTAATGTTTAATATGTAACATTACAGTGCGCACAATAAACCAATTTAACGATGTTAATATGGCTGATGTTCGAATAATATGAAAAGATAATGCCCAATTAATGGAGCGTTCGTTAAGCCGATTAAGTATCGCGTTTAACTGCGCCCTATTTTCACCTAAACAAATATGAAAAACACGAACGTTCTCGGAAAAAGTTGTAGCATTTCCTTGTTACATTTTACGCTACCAAATTTTGTATCAGGCTTTATTTTCCCCATAAAGCTCTGCATAATATTATTATCAACATTGTAAGCGATTGAAATTTTAAAATTTTTAGCGAGGTTGCTATCGAATTTTCTAGATTAAAAATGGAAAAAGGTATGGAGATAAAAACTTTGCGAACACTATGAACTAGCCTGTATATTAAACGTACATAATTAAAATCTAGATATTTTAAAAATTATTGCACTTTAATTATGACGAATTTAATAAGAAAACCCATCTTTATTTTTTTACGATTACAAACTACTACTAGCTACTCCTAAGCTCTAACCAAACAGTGATTATAATATAGTCCTAATCCAATTTAATTCGAATCCAGCTAACAATAAATCCATTCAGCCGTTCTTTAGTTGGTGTAACTCACAATTTTCTTTAATAAATATGGAAGATAATATGATAATAGCGCTATATTTTCACTTCATTCGAGCAAGAAAGTACACCACTAGAGACAAGCAGTCCCAAGTTTAATCAATACTCTTCGTTCAATTTTTCTTGAACATACATATTTTAACATCATCTGCTGCTCCATATAAAAATGTCAACGTCGTATTATATCTATAATTATTTAGACCTAATTTAGCAGAGACGGTCACGGGAAAACCCGCCTTAAGTCAAAGGAAAATGGCTTATATCTTCGTAACAAGATTGAGCCGACTGTCGGCAATAAATTTCATACAAAGACGTTGTACGCAAGCGTACTTCCGTAGAATAAATAATATAGATGTGACAACTTGGTTTGATTAATTGCCTTTATAATATAGAATAGAAGTTTTTTCTTTGCCACTTAGGGAGCACCTAAGATTCATGAAGCCTTTTATCGTATTGTACGTAATGTTGGTACTTTTTAAGACCTTTATTTTGTTTTCTTATCAAATAGAGTTAAGTACATATCACGAACAACCGTGGGTATTGTTTATATTTACAATAAAACGTACTACGTAAATAAATATCGTATACACGTTGAGACAATAAATCTGATACGAAATCTGCGAATACTGGTATATGAAAATAGAGCTTACATTGCAAACTGCTCAACCACACCGTTTCGGCATTCGACCGCGTGACCGGTACTACGCTCCCTCCGACACTTCAACCTGCGTATTAAGTCAGATTTTTTCGAAGCTTCCATTCGCAGCCGCCACTCCCTGTATCGATAGTATTTAATCTATGTTGATCCCTCTGTGAGAACACAGACACGTTATAATTTTTATCAAACAAACCTAAATAACATTATTTACATTAATTATACCACATCTGTTCAAATAATCTATGCCCATCGGCTCCATGCGGGCGGCGGTTTCGCTTGAACAAGACATTTTGCGGCGTTTAATGCACAAGTTTGTGCTCTACACAATTGTATTGGTTATGTACTTTGCTAACTTTTAGCTTGCTATTACTGACATAGTAATAGGCTATACGGAAATTGCTGCGCGATATGATAGTGCTTGGTTATTGTGAAAATTTAATCGAAGTAAAGTCCATCATTTATATATTTTTTTGTAAATCGTACTTTATCGATTATCCGTGAAATTCAACTAGTCTTACATTTTTCTAACAAGAGCTATTTATATTCGAGCACTAGGTTTTCGACCGCAGCTTCGCCCGCGTAATCAAAGGAAAACCCGCATAGTTCCCGTTTTTGTGGGATTATAAGAATAAAAACTATTCTATGGGTTAATCCAAGTTACCCTCTATGTGTGCAAATTTTATGAAAATAGGTACAGCGGTTTTTATGTGATGGAGTAACAAACAAACACACAAACTTTCGCATTTATAATATTAGTAGGATTTAAGCATGATTACGAAGAATAGTCCCAAAAATAAATTATGTTATACATAAGCGTATAGGTATTGTATGTGAATACGTGTATGTTTTAGTGGGTGTGAAAGCTTTTTGTTATTTTTTACCGGTTTTGGGTTTATACAGAAATAGGTAATCCCAAAAAGTATATATAAATAAATAGATTAATTATGTAATCATAAGTAACAAAATAATCAGAGCACAGATGAAACATGGTTTGTAAATTTGAAATCCTGAATGTATTCGCACAAAGAAATGTTAACAAAAATCAAAGACAATTATCATTTGTATGATTTGTTCTGATGTAATGTTTATTAGAATGATAATAATATGTCGAATGAAATTTCTTCGAAATCATGTCCAGTTACATACCTTTTTTTTTTTTTTTTTTTTTAACGTTGGGAAATGCCTTTACGCATCCCCCTCGCCAGTTTTACTGTCCAAGGGGGTATGTGGGACTCGCACGAAGCCATACCCACTAAAACCCAACGGTTGCCGTCTATCATCTTGAACGGCGGGGGTTAACAGCCAGGCCTTGTACCCCCGCCGTCTGTGGCGACTGCCGCTTCTTGGCGGCCCTTCGAGATCCGGGAGTGCCAATGGGCGACGATATTAAATAATATCGTCGTTCCATTTCCGGACCTAACCACCTTACGCCGCGGGGGGCTCCGGTTTCCTTGCCGCGAGCATAACTATAATATGCGCGTATCTACGGAAACCTCCCCCCGCGCTTTTTCTCTAAGGTAGTTTACGGCTGGCGCTGGTCATAAAGACGCCTACGCCTGCCGGGTCTGCGCCGACGCAGAGGATCCGCCGCTGGGTCGTTCTCTCGGGCCCTCTCGGCGTCCTCTTTTCTTTTCATAACCGTCGCACAGAAAGTGACGACGGTCTTCCATGCACGGTCAGTGTCGCCAGTGACCATAGTCTCTACAAGGGCCCGCAGGGTCAGCTGGGTGTCTGTTCCTAGCAGGCTCTCGAGAGACCTACGCTCCTCCGTCCATGCTGGGCATTCCGCAAGCGTGTGCAAAGCCGTATCTTGAGGGCTGCTACAATGATGGCAGGCAGGAGCCGGTTCACGACCGATTCTGTGCAGGTAACTGCCAAAGCAACCGTGCCCAGACAGAACCTGCACAAGCCGGTAACTGACCGACCCCCACCGCCTATCCACCCATTCCTTGAGCATCGGGCTGATTGCGTTCAAGGTCCAGGCCCCCACGCAGGACGAGTCCAGTTCTCGACGCCATCGGCGAAACACCGCGTCACGAGCTTCCTGTTTCCATCCTTGGAGCATTTCAGAGGGCAGGTTCTCGTCCCTCTCTCTTGTCTCAGTTCTGCGCCAATAAACTTGTGCCAGGGCAGCGGCTTCAAGATGCCAGGGAGCAGTCCCGGCAATGACACAAACCGCATCATAGGAGACGGTGCGATACGCCCTAGCAACTCTTATGGCTACTACTCGTTGGCACCGCCTCAGCACGATTGTGTTACGCGTCAACAGTTTGTCCGCCCATATCGGACACCCATACAGCGCTTGTGATCTTACCACTCCAGCGAACAGTCGGCGACACCCCCAGCTCGGCCCTCCAATATTTGGCATAATGCGGCAAAGAGCCGCTGCCGTGGTGCCGAGCTTGGTGGCTAGTGCCGAAAAGTGGCCCTGGAATGTCCATCGCGGATCGAGCACCAAACCGAGATAATTCAGTCTGGGCCCGATTCGGATGGGCACCCCGCTCACTACGATCTCTTCCCCGGGTGGGTCCAGTTACATACCTTAGTTACAAACAATTTTAGAAGATACCTCTAGTTATTGAAACACGAAAAATTCATTAGTTATCGTTTTAATGCAAAAACGTAAAATTTTCAACATAAACATACCTTACTAACGATATTGAATTTTATCATTTCCTTATAAAATTCTAGCACACATTAATATGCGATATTTTATAACCATTCTACTAGAATAATGAGGAAAGTGTTTATTTTCTTTGTTTATATCATAAAAAGCTCTAAAATACTTGAGTGAATTAGAAATTTCTTTCACCAATACAAGTAGGTTAATATGAATTCTGTAATTTTCTCTAGTTGACGAGCGTAGAGTAGTAAGGAATAGGTATATTTTGAGTAGGAAATGCTTTGTGAGTATTGTTATATGTACAGTAATCCAAAATTAATAATGCACATACAGATCTTCGCATAATGTCGTATTTCCGTATACACCCGAATCATTGAATCGTAAGAGCCCTAAACAATGCACTTGCAGTTTACACCCTGTTCAAAAGAAATAGAAGTCAATTTGCGGTCATATACAATCAAAAACAATTCGGGCGGTAGGTGACGCTAGCCTGTCAGTATAAAATCCGTCAGTCGTCTTTATATATTGGTGGTGACTGCACGTGTTCTCTCTGAGTTGAATTATATAGAGCTGCTATTACATACCTTTCTTGGTTTTGTTTTTAAAGGTGAATTTTTCGATGAAATGATTATTTACACAGGTGATAGCAGTAGGGAAATTGAAAATGAAGAAGAGCATAATGGAAGTTCCGATGTATCTACAATGTCAGAAATAAAGAAAATCCCTTATTCTGATTGTTTTATTTTATTTTTTTTGTAATTTTCATAATATTGTGGAATGATCAGTACTGTAAATACTTTTGAACTGAGATTTTAATGATTAGATTTCTACAATATATAAACCTGTGTTTGAAAACCATATTTTATACAATATAAACCTTGTGTTATTTTAACCGTATTTTCTTCCATTACACCATTCTTCTATACACCTTTAAAAGTACCTACTACAAAATTTTCCAATTAGATAGAATATCAAAGTGTTAAATTAAATTAAAGTGTAGTGTAAATTTCATATACATATTTATAAGTAAAATGGAAGTACATTTGTAAAATGGAGTACATCTGCCAACAAACTGTTTTACAGTTTGGCAGAGTTACTATGTTATTATGTATACGTGTCTTTTGTTCTGAAATGAAAAATAAATAAATAAAATAAATAAATAAATTATATCAATCCAACAAAGATATATTTGCAATCACGGGTTTATCCTCGCTATTTACTTATGATATTATCGAAATAAAATCGTTACTTACAAATCAATATTAATCTCTTTTAGCACAAAACACATAATTTTACTAAATTATGCATGAAGAAAATGCATTTAACCACTCTATATACATATCGTCTTCGGAAGCTCCGGGAATATGACAGTTGCCGAACAGTGACGAAGATTTCTATGCGCATTATTACTTTTGTAGTACTGTAAATCAATGTACATCTTTCAATCAGTTTAATGAAATCGTGAAAGTACACATCACACAAATTTTCCAATAGTTTACATTTAAATGCATTGTAAATTGTAAATAATCCAATTAATAATTATTATCATATTTGTGTTTGCATTGCTTTGTGCTAAGTGTTAAATTTTAATAATATCGTTTAGATGTTTAATTTTTTCATAAATAAAAAGAAATATTTAAACGATACATGTTTTATTTTAAACCAATACAGAACGATATTTTATCGTATCCTGTAAACAAGATGGTGTAATCTTAGGAGAATTGCCTGCTGAGGAAAAATAAATTAGCAGCGACCATTCATAGGTTGTCTCTGCTTAGTAATCACTTATGTTATTGCTACGCTCGCTTACTTAAGTAAGGTCTACAGCCAATTATAATAAAAAAATATATTAATATTATCAATGAAATATTAAAGTGTGTCTATACATGTTGTCTTACATATTATGTATTAAATATAATATACTAGCGGTCCGCCCCGGCTGCGTATTGCCAAACTGTATACTGACCCAGACGCCCATAGTCTGTACTGAACTACGTCGCGCTCATTGAAAATTGGAGCAAAGTATATACGAGCTCAGACCAATCTGAGTAGGTATGCACTTTGCTCGCTTGTATGTAAAGCAAACTGTGACATGCGAATGTAATTGGATTGGCTTTAGTTAACTGGCTTGGCTTTATTTTATATTAATTTTTTTAGTTTGAGGTTAATTTCACACTTTAAAGTACCAATTTAGTGTAGGTTACACCTCAAAAGTTTAAACCTACGTAGTTTTTTTTTTTGTTTGAGTGGGAATCGCCCTAAAGTCGCTTCTGGCACTCGCCGGCCGCTGCCGCGGCACGCTCGCTTCGCTCGCTCGGCTCGTGCGGCAGTTCAAGAGTTAACCTAACACGCTCGTCGCTTCGCTCCTCGCTACCTATTTGGATATTAAAAATAAAAGTTTAATAGTTTTTTAACCTAACTACGTAGATTTTTTTTTTGTTTGAGTAGGAATCGCCCTAAAGTCGCTTTTAAAAACGATTAACTTTTACTTTTAGTATTCAAATAGGTAGCGAGGAGCGAAGCGACGAGCGTGTTAGGTTAACTCTTGAACTGCCGCACGAGCCGAGCGAGCGAAGCGAGCGTGCCGCGGCAGCGGCCGGCGAGTGCCAGAAGCGTCTTTAGGGCGATTCCCACTCAAACAAAAAAAAAATGTGTGCGTGTACTAGTGTACACACGTAAGAAGTGAAACTTCTTTATGACCTTATTTTTCAAAAAATAATTTACTATATGCAACTTTACAGAAATACGTCGAATCACGCGTGGTAGGGATAAGAAAAAGATGGCGCGTAACGGAAAAATGTCACGCGAAACGAACAAATGTTACACTAATTTTTTATCCGATCCCGTTAAAGAAGTTTCATATGGACGTCTGGACTCGTATGTATTTTGCTCAAGTATTTTAAAGCAAAATGTATTTCGATTCAGACACGCTCTGAATAGGTATACAGTTTGCTCTTCAACTATAAAGGCAAACTGCGATCGAACTCAGAGCAACCCCGGTCTGGGTCAGTATACAGTTTGGCAATACGCGCCCCGGCTTCGCCCGTGGTACCTACATGTTTAAACTATCCTATCTCTCAAGTTGGATCGAACTGCACATGGTGTGCGAATTTTATTATAATCGGTTAAGTGGTTTAGGTGTCCATTGAGGACAAACATTGTGACACGAGATTTATATAAATATACTAGCGGCCCGCCCCGGCTTCGCCCGTGGTACATATGAAAAATAGATGTTGGCCGATTCTCAGACTTACCCGATATGCACAGAAAATTTCATGAGAATCGGTCCACCCGTTTCGGAGGAGTATGCAGACTAACATTGTGACACGAGAATTTTATATATAAGATAATATAATAATATATATTATCTTATTGAACAGTGCTAACAAATATAGTTATAATGAACACGAAAAAAAATGTGTACTATATAATTTTATTCTGAATCTTTTCTCATGTTCAAGTTTGGATCAGAAATGTAATAGGTTTTTAACTCTACAAGAGTATTCGGATTTATTTCAGATATAGTTATTACGTTAAATAAATTGAACGAGTTTTTATCACGATTTGCAGTAATTTAATCCCAAGGTTCCCATTTTCTATACTATTCGAATAGTAATGAAGAGAAATATATATACTATACAAAGCAAGTCTCTTCAACTGCCACATTGACTGTTTATTACTTTATTTAACCCTCCAATAAGTTCTTTATTCAAAACCAAATTAAAACTCAGTTTAAAATTACGTTATTTCAAATCAGTCTCCGTACAGCCAATTAGCTGAATCTGATTGGTCTATGTGTCAATGTCTTGCACTTAGAATAAAGACAGGTCAAACGAAATCGAACTCTAAATTAAAATTATAGGGTTGGTTTTCATTTGGCAAGCTGAGAAGAACTCATTAAAACGCGGCACACGCAGAATTAGTCAGGCTCGATCGATAGTTTTGCAAACATTTTTATGGAACTGTAGTTATAACATTGTATTGGAGTTTTAATTAATGATGAAATATTTGTGTTTGTATACAAAGTTATATAATGAATGTTTGTTTTTACACGGATGAAATGATTGACTCATTATTGTGATCATTTCAATACTACTTCTACTTAATAAATGACTTCATATCTGACTAGATCGTGAAATTTACAAATCGTGTGAAATTTGCTTACTGTAAAATATTATTTAACTAATATTATGTACATTTGTCTATAACCTAATTTACTCGGTAGAGATGAAAGTAGCTTTTTAACTGACTATAAAAATTATTAAAATTCTTCAACCCAAATTTAATTATATATTATTACTAGCGGTCCGCCCCGGCTTCACCCGTGGTACATATGAAAAATAGATGTTGGCCGATTCTCAGACTTACCCGATATGCACAGAAAATTTCATGAGAATCGGTCCAGCCGTTTTGGAGGAGTATGGTAACTCACATTGTGACATGGGAATTTTATATATAAGAAGTTAGTCCAATGAAATGTAAACTAGAATAGATGCGTATGTTTTTGTTTAATCCAAAATTCGTAACCCGTAATTGGCCGGACAAGCCGCCACGGTAAGGTAAAGTTTCCACCTGATATCGACAGCCAGGGTTACTACTAAAGCTTTGGACTTACTTTTTATTAAATAAAATGTAATGTATTGTTATATTACACTTTTTTCTTATTTTTACAATATCGTAAGGTCAATTTGTAGAGACGAATAATTAATATAATAGTTCAAGTTAGTATAATTATTCTGTGTTGTCATATATAATAGCAATTTAGAGTTTTAGTAGCGCAAACTATGTTTTAATGTAATTACATGGTCTTTATAACAGAATACAATTTTTTAGACGTCTGTCTGTTCATTCCAGTAATTTATTTGAAAATGTACTGATCTGAATTTTGATAGTAATTTCATAGGAATAGTAAACGTGAAACTATATATCATTCTAAACTAAATGAATAATGCGCTAGTAACCAAGTATTCCAAAATGCCTCAAGTTCTAAGCCTTAGTAGCGTAAATCGATCCCGAATAGGAAATTTCTGGCGGAAGCGGGTTGACGGGCCGTTGCTTTATTATTTATGCTGAGCTGATCTCGCCCATAAATTATAACAATTTATCTATTTACACTAGATATTTGACGGTACCTTTGGTATTTGCTTTGTGCGCTGATTTATTGTGGGTAGTATTGAAATATTGTGACGACGCTTTAGGATGATTTTTATAAGACAATTTTTACTTGATCGATAATGTTATTAACAGAGAGAAATTAAAAATATTTTTTTTATTAAATTATTATTTTAAACTATTCTGTAGTATTCTGTCACAAATGAATGGGATTAAACATAGTGAAGCTGAAAAGCTTATTTGTTTAAACGCACTAATCTCAGGAACTACTGCACCGATTTTAATCATTTTTTCACCGATGGATCGGCGAAACCTCGACGGGACGTTATTATTATTACATTTATCACACACAATATTTACATAATTACATGACGCTTTAATGTTCATATTAAGAATGAATGTTTATGGTTTTTTTGGCAAGTGCATCAAAAAATCAATGATATTATTCACTCACATATAAACAGGAAAAAAAACTCACTCATCTTGTTAAATTAGATCTCAATAATACGTTTATCACAATTTAAAAAGCCATTATTAATAAAAATAATCTCATTCCAATCGCAAATAAAGAATCAATTAATCAAATCTATTTACACACTCCTTGATACTTTTAATTGACCTTTGAAAATATTTTATCGAATGTACTCGTAGACGGGTTACTTATAAAAAATAGAATCAACCTTTTTGAAATAACCGAAGGGTAATATCGTTAAAGGGTGCTTCATTGACCTGTTTATCTAGGTCATCAAGTACCCTTTATTGAATGTTATATTTTCTTGAAATTTTCATTACATTCTCGTTTATGAAACGCACTTGTACATTCTTGGAACGTTGAGTGAACTAATCGTTGGTATCTCGGAAATAGATTTATATATCAACTAGATTTCCACCCGCGGTTTCGCCCGCGTAGTGTAAAACTTAACAAATTTTCTACTAAAACGTTCTTCAAGAGTCATGCTATCCATTGGTGAAAACAGAATGAAAATCGCCGCAGCAGTTTTTGATTAAAGTCCTATTTTACCCTTGGGGTACGGAACCCTAATAAAAAGTATCTAAAGAAAAAATAACGTATTCCCCACAGTTTTCTTCGTCAAACTGCGGCAGTTAAACAACTTCTGACCAGCCAGAATACAAGAACTTTTTCAAGACGTTAACAAAGGCGCAGAGCGGTGACCAAAGCTCTCGAAGCTTCTAGAAGCTTCTGGAAGTTTCTAGAAGTTTCTCGAAGATTCGAACAAAACCATACACGTCCCTTTACCAACAATCAAACTTCGCATACAAGTTTAATGAATGCATTTACGGCAGAGGCTAGTTGGCTCGACCGATGATGCAATTAGGCCACCTAATTACGTGTTGTTGTTTGTCATTTTCAATGGAACTGGATTGAATTATTTCTTTGATTAAGATGCAGATTTCCTATGTGACTTTAATATTATGTGATTTTATTATTAAGGGATTGTCTATGTAAAGATTATTTTAAATAGATTCTCAAACATATCGTGTAGAAATGATTACGTATTTTGGTGTAGAAATAATAAATCTACGTTTTAAGAGGCAATGGGTTCTATTTATACACTTCTATCCTCAAATAAATGAACATAATAAATAGTCTATACTCTATAGTATTCAAATATGCATACTACCATACAAAACAAAGGAAAAAACCCGACAGATTTGAATATGTTCGGTATTAAAATTTTCAACGAATTCACCCAAATACTGTTATGCCTATGCATCGCTGAATACCGTTATTACAATTACTTTCTAATATTCTTTTATCTACAATTTTATTCAAATTTAACAATAGACTATAATACTAAACATAGTTATTTTAAAAACCCTATAAAAATATGATATTCGCTTTCAATATCAACAATTAATTATCTACTAGCTGTGCCGCGCTGTTACGCGCATTGCTCCGCTCCTTTAGTTCATAGCGTGTGATATATAGCCTATAGACTTCCTTAATAAATGGACTATCTAACACTGAAAGAATTTTTCAAATCGGACCAGTAGTTCCTGAGATTAGCGCCTTCAAGCAAACAAACAAAAAAGACAAACTCAAAGCTGAAGCTTTATAATATTAGAATAATATATTTCAGTTTCTTTGTTTTTATTTCACCTTCCCGCATTGTGCCACTACACGTTACGTTAATTATTTTAATAGATTATAATCACTTGTAAACATGTAACTATTACTATTAGCTACACACAATTTATATAACAATATTATTAGACACATCAATCGCGTTTTATAAACTACTCTGTAATTCCCTTAAATTCGTCAAAGCAAATTTTCAATTAACAAAACGCCTAATCCCTATTATCATCAGTTTACGTATTCCATCACTTTAATGTCAAATTGGCAGTCACGAAGTCTATGTCTTTCTAAACCACTAGGATGGGGTTAATTAACGAGAGAGATAGTCTTATCTGAATTACGTAAGTTTGAGAGGGAGGTTACAAGATAGGATGTCAATCGGAGCCTCGATAGTGCAATCCTGTAATTGTTGCAATATTTCAAATTGGCATACAATTAATTGAGCTTGAATTTATCGTCTTGGTTGTCCTTATTTCTTGATAGAGTTTGACAAAATCATACAATATGGCAGAATATACTGAATCGGTATTTAAAACATTTTTATAAATGTAAAAATAAATTAAAATAATTTATTTAAATTTTAGTGTTATTGTTGCCTCTTTCTTTAAGGTATATTATAACAATAATTTATATTATTTCAAACCAATTCTTTACAATTATAGGTTTCTATTACGTTAAAAAAATACGTCATAGAAAATGATATAAGAAAACCAATAAAGATAGATTTTCATACTTCGGTAATATTCTCAAAAGCGAAATTCAAGAAACACAGCGTGTCTAAATACAAATTGACGTCTACATAAGATAGATAAAGCAGAAACAACATACAATCCAACTGTAAAATATAATATTCACTTTCAAATCAATCTCAACTAAGTGCGGTGGTTCGTCTGGTGTTTTAACGTAAAAAATATTCCTTTGAGTTTTCTCTGAGGAAATGTCAAGAGAGGGTCTGTAAGGAAAATAAAACGGGTAATATTAGCATAGTATAAAGAGAGAAGTATGTTATCTTCGAACAAAGGTACATCGCGCCGTTTTTGTATGTACGCGGAGCGCATGGCCACGCCCCCCGTTAATATACACACGCACGCACACAACGCCGCTCGGTTCCTACTCATGGACCGGTCTCGTGAGGGCCGCGCCATTTCTGTGAGCGACAGCTATATGTTTGTTTATACAATTATTAAAAGTATCAATGTGCCAACTGACAACCCTGCGCCTGGCGAGTTTAGGTACCGTGCGCTCCATAACACTGGGAGTTGGCCTACTTCTTTCTTTTTACTATGATATTAGTGAGCTTTGTACAGCTCGGCTGTTCTGTTACATTATGCGTCATTGAAATGTTCTGGAGTAAAAATGCCCGCAGGTATGAATGAAATAAAATACATTTGTAAGAGACTTGCTCACAGCATTGTCTACGTTTGACTTACGTTTTGACCCTTGTGTATTTTTACTATTGGAAATACAGTGAAGCTTTCTAAGGAAGTTAGAATCCCTCTGGGTGGTCTGTTTTCGTATTAGATTTCAAATTGTGTTGCTGTTTAGGTTTGGAATAACTTGAAAATATCGATTGTTTAAAAGAGTATTACTTATTCGGTTGTTTCCGTTCACTCAAATTGTTTGGTGTATCTTAGAGATTATTTTAGATCATATATCAAGGATATTCTTTGTCCTAATTTTTTTTAACTCCAGTAACTTTGTGTAACTAAATCAGTAAAATTTGTAATATTCGTACTACTTACTGATTAATGGTCAATACTTAAGTAGGAAATATTAATGCGATAACTGAATATCGTGAATATCATAATGTATCAGAATATATTAAATTTTAACCTAGATTTAATTGGTAGCACTGATCATAATCCGTACAGTTATAAATCGATCGCCTCGTATGCGAGGCGTATAATTACTGATAATTAATATTACGAGATGAATCATTCTGTCTTTTCTTGGAACAAAAATATTTTTATAAAACATAAAGATATTCCATTGCACTTATTTTTAATACAGACAACATTCCGAGAATCGACTTCATTTAAACGTGATAAATATAAAGAACTCAACAAAAACTAATTGTTTCCATACCTGTCATTATATTCCGCCATTTTGTAGCGACAAGATGGCAGTTGACAGTGCCGCAAAATTCAACAAATGAAACGATTCAATATTTATTTAATAAATATTCTAGACGGCGGCAATCAGACAGCCCCGGGCGACCGCGACGCGCCCGGGAACAAGGAAAATGTAGAGGTGTATTAAGTTTATTTTCAGTTCTACTAATATTATAAATGTGAAAGTATCTATTAGTATGTAACCTGTCTGTCACTTTTTTATACCACTGAAACGGAACCTTAAATATTTTATACATGAAATTTGTGTAGCATTTTGTGCTATGAGTTGGCCTAGGAAAAGGACATAAGTACTCGTAGGAAGCTCGTAGGCTATATATATATATGTGATGTTTGTGACATGTTTCTATCACAAAAACACAACTCTAAATGAATTTATGAAATAGAAAATTGTTAAAACTACCTTTTCTCTATATTTCGTAAAAATTTAAACAGCATTTGCATAATTATACATATTATATTCTGAATTTAACCTGTAACTTTTACGTGTATTATTAATAGCTACATCAGTTTAATCACACCAAATAATACTTTCACAAGTTATTCTTTTGGAAAATACTAAAAGCGTAACTGCCACATCTTAGAATTCCTATCTCCGCACCAAATTGACAATTTTCCATATTAAAACGCGTATGATTATCACATACCGTATCCTATAAACGTTTTTCGCTCCGGGGCAAGGGACTCAGTCAAATTAGTACAGAGCAGAGCGCTCGACGAATCAACCGTTAGCTTTTGAAGTCTCCCTTCGTACGGGCCTTTTGCCAAATTTGCACGAAGCGTATTTTTATATCTCTCTGCATTAAGTTGCTCTTTATGTAAATAGTTTGGAGATTGCGCATTTTGTAGTCTTTAGGATGTGTTTTTTTTTGCTTTCGACTATAGATTTGTCTGATTTTTCCTACTGTGTTTTTGGTTTATAGTGGATTTATTTCGAAACATTCTATCGTGGCTTCCCAGGTTTTCCATTGTATTATGTTTTGTTTAAATTTTAATTCATATATAAACTTCAATATTGTAATTTAAACGCATAACTTTATTTGCATTAGCTTTCCATCAACTAAATTATGTTTTGACTTAAAATTTGCATAATAATCGAATGTTCAGAGTTTCGACATAATGCATTATTTATTTTGAAAAGAAGTCATCCAGATCCAGGACAACAATTTCTATTTCAATAGACAACAACAAAACTAGGACAACAGCAACGTCAAGGACGAACGTCAAAGCTGTACAAACAAGACACAGAAGATTGTCAAAGACATGATGATACTTCAGAACTCCCATACACAACCGAGGTTATACAACTTTGCCAGTAATAAGTAGAACTGAATAAATGGATGGCTAACCCAATTGTGAAGATAAAATTCCCGACGTACTCCCAATAAGTAAAGCCGATGACAAATGTTCAACCATATCTCAGAACAAGCAAAGTATAACTCCTCGTTCGGAAACTTAACGAATGAAACGAATATGTGTAAGAATTTTTAGCAATTTGTTAGCGCGGAAGAGTTGAGTATAAGAGCTGGCTGTTTAGAAATTTCGCTTAACATTGTGGTTAAATTGTCGTGTCCCGGTATAATGGCTGCTTGAATTTTTATAAACGTTTGAACGCAAGATGGTATGCTTGTTATAGACCAAGCTTTTTTTTAGCTTTCTGAAAAATTATTAATAAATGTTAATACATCACTGGTATTATAAATGAATAGCATTATTACGTAATAGTAATGTTAAAGTTACTAAAAGTTTTTGCTTACACAACGCGTTTGTGCTACGTGACGAAGTATAACGTCTTGAAGATAGAATCTAACATAAATTCTGCTACCATCTCCTAGCCTACATGTTGAAGCTTCAAAACCCAATGGGCGGACTTGTTTCGACCCGAGAGAGTCGGATGTTTTCTGATAAATGCGACTTTATGCTCCGTTTCCAACACATTTCTTAGGTAGCGGCATTTCAGGCAATTTCGTTGATACATTGCTTTAACATTTTTATTACTTTACATAACTCTACTTAATGACTGTTTGGTAAGATTGTCTGTTAGATATTATGGATGTATTGTTTGTGAATTTTTTTATAGAGGGCAAATGTGTCACTGGGAAAGTGATTTTATTAAATGAGAAATCTATTTGCATATTTAGATTTTACACCGAGTTGATTGTTTTTTTTTTTGTGGAATGAAATGAAAATCATATTATAGCATACTTTCAGCAAGTACCAATTATATTTTTGGTCGAATAGACTATATTGAGTGTGCAATTAAGTAATAAATATCGCTGAACTCAACAATTTATTCACTAAATAATACAATTTACTACATTATCTGGCAAAATTTATTCCACAAGGTTTTATCAAGATTAAAAATACGTTTGACCAATTAGTATTGTGACACTTAAAATTGAAGTAAAAATCCAGAATATCGGTCGCAAATAAATATATAGGACATAGGCTACTTTTTATCCCAAAAATCCCACAGGAACGGGAACTAAGTGGGTTTTTCTTTTAAAACGCGGACAAAGCCGCGGGCGGAAATCTAGTGCATTAATATTTCAATTCAATGTGTCAAAGTTGTTGATTCCTTCACAAGTAGTATAAATAAAAGGAAAAACTACTAAACCGCACGTTCTTTCAGCGCGATTGTAGTCATAACTTTGAACCGATAAAGGAAAATGTAAACCACATTTTAGAAAGTCATTCAGCTTCCACGTGTTAGTTTCTATAAAACAAAAACACGTAATCAAAACTACATACGTTTTCACGATAAACGTATTTCGCAATCGCCTTTGTGATCGCACTTGCACTGTTTTGTTCCGTATTTTGTTTTTGCGAGAGAATTCAATCGCACGGTGCCCTCTTTAACCGGTTTTCCGTGAATTTTTAACCTGTTCCGTCCGGTTTTTAGGGTTCCGTACCGAAAAGGTAAAACGGGACCCTATTACTGAGACTTCGTTGTCTGTGTGTCTCCAGGCTGTATCTCATAAACCGTGATAGCTAGAAAGCTGAAATTTTCACAAATGATGTATTTCCGTTGCCGCTATAACAACAATTAATGCTAATAATTAAAAAATATATATTAAGGACCCCCCATAGTACGGAACCCTTCGTGCGCGAGTCCGACTCGCACTTGGCCGGTTTTTTCCTGTCACGTAATGCGGGCTGGCTTAATGAATTCCTGACCAACAAAGCGGTCATCCCGGCTCTTTATAATGTGAATTTTTGAAGATATACACGCAAGGTCTCGTACCTGTAGGAACGTTTTGTGTTCCTTCGCTGATTCTTGTTATTTGTCTATTAAATATGTAAAAGTATTGCTTACCTAGTTAAAAAAATCACCCATAATATGCTTCATGGTGACCGTGCAAATATCTACAGAACGTCGTAGCTCGTATTCCGTAGCTTCGTAGCTTAAATCTACGCAAACCCTAAAATTATATTATTATAAGTGTCGATCGTCCATATTAAAATGATAACCAGTGTGAACAAGATTTTTTTTTTAATCTTCATGTGTATCAATTGCGTATACATAATATAGTACCTAATAAAGGAATATAACTTTATGAAAACGGATCACTTTCTTAGTGTCCGTGACCACACATGCTGTTAAGTTTTAGAACATTTCCAAGCTTCAATTATTTAAACATGAATAAATGAATACCGTGCTATAATATCTAACCGTACCGTACAGAAATCAAGAAAGAAAGAAAGAAAGAAAGAAAATACGTTTAATCACAAATACTTAACTAGGTACAATTTTTCACTTATAACTAATACACTCCTGAGAAAAATACATATTAATAAATTTAAACCTTAAAATACAATAAATATATTCAAATATTAGTCGGTATTCGTGATTAGGTGGACTACTCAGCATATTATGCCATGTATTAGAGGAGAGGCGCCGGTTTTCAGTAGTCCCCTCAACTTGCTACGCTTGGAGCACCAGAACGGTCTTGTGTGTTGTAAAATAAAAAAGCTAATAAAATAAATATTTCAATTTTTAAAATAGGAGATAGATATTTATAAGTGGCTAAATAAAATTATCAATATATAATATGTAGATATAAATAATAGAGAGATAAATCACCATCAGTCGATCAATAAGGATAAATACCAAATAAATCGTATTTGAACTCCGTTAAGTTTTCGTTGGATCAATGCGTTCATAACGAGATTATAGAATCTTCAGTGCAATATCGCTAAATAGAATGCACTTTACAGTGAAGCGGACTGATCAGTCCAAGTTTGGTTCAGACGCGTTCTGCATACTAGTGTGGAATATTGATGACTGGCGGTTATTCTGAAAACGATGTTATTATTATGCGATATAATGAATATATTGCTTTGTTTTTTGTTTTTGTTTCACTTAGTATGAGAAGAGGAGATTACTATAACATACTTCTCGACTAGTTAAAAGTGCATACTTTACAAATACCCCAAACTCTGGTTTACAATACTAACGAAATGACGACCATGATTGAAATGAACAACAAAAAAGACCTTAACGTTTGCGATGCTTTTAATAATAATAATAATATGTATTTGGAAAGCTCTAATAATTCTCGTACCTAAACCGTAAATGATTTTTCAGACATAACTATTGAATAGTTTTGTGTGTCTTATTCACATACTAACAGACGAAATAACAACTGCAAATTTTTTACTATACAGTTATATTAAAAACTAGCGGTCCGCCCCGGCTTCGCCCGTGGTACATATTAATCGTTGTATTAATCGTGGTACGTATTCATCAAAATCGGTTGAGAGGTTTAAGCGGGAAAACGTAACAGACAGACAGACAGAGTTACTATACAGCATTTATAATATTAGTAGGGATAATATAATATCGTTCAGAATAAACCCCCGTCTATGTTTGCACAGATTTCACTATTCTCTATTGAATTTTAACTATAGAGGTGCGCGCTGGAGCCGGCCCAGGCACTGATTTACAGCCAGCAAAAATGTTGGACTACATGTGTTTTACATACTCGTTGTTTGACCTGGGTTTACTTAGTTTATGATGATATTTTTTTTTTAGCTAAATTTTTTTCGTAAACATGATAGTGTTCTACATAATACTTACTTAATTTTGAAACATGTTTAATTTCATTCTAATGTGTTCTTAATCTTAAGGTTTTAATAAATAATAATAATATGACAGAAAGTAGAATCTAAAAACTATAAAAAAAATTATTACCTTGATAAAAAGTCATCGGTTACCTATTAGTAGATTTGTTTAGTAAGCAATTTAATTCCTTAATGAGTTTTCTAGACTCCCATAATTCTAGGGGTTTGGCATTAGTCATAAGGTGATTCATTTCTTGAAATCGCTAATGGAAGGTAACACCCAGAAGGGAAATATAGGAAATAACTAAAGTGTTTTTCTACTAATTTAACTGGTGAGTCAGCGAAACGTAAGATGAGTTCTCTCACAATCGTTTCAGCTAAGCAAAATCGTAGAACCAGCCTATCGCGAATAATCTATACTAATATTATAAAGCTGAAGTGTTTGTTTGTTTGTTTGTTTGTTTGAACGCGGTCTCAGGTCTGAAACTACTGGTCCGATTTGAAAAATTCTTTCGGCGTTAGATAGCATTTATCGAGGAAGGCTATAGGCTATATTATAATCATCAAGCTAAGACCAACAGAAGCTAAGCAATGCGGGCAAAACCGCGGGACACAGTTACATAAACATGTTGAAAATACAAGCTAAACTCGAAACCAAATGTAATTAGCAATTAAGTATTTCGGTCGGGTTTATTTGAAAATTTACGCGGTCTTGTCACTTGGCTATTCGGTTCGTAACTCGATTATTTACCGAAACGAGGTGGATTTAATCGATATAAATATCGTTATCCAATTGTACGTTAACTAGCCGGAGGCCGTTTGTCCGTCATTCAAATGTAATGTGATTACAATCTGTGTAAACTTGGTGTAAACATTCGGCTATTTGTTAACAATTTTGATGTATTTTAAAGCTTATATCTTGTTTGTAAGCTATTTTAGTTCGTATGAGTTTAATCTGTAATTTTAAATACTTAAATATTAAAATTGTGTAGCTATTATCATTCACTATTTACTTAATTTTGTCATTGTTTTAGAACCATTCTTGCAGATGTTTAACTTATGTTAAATCTAATTGAAAACATATTATTTAGTTCCCGTTTAAAATAACAACAAAACGTTTATTAGGTCTAACATTAACCAATCTTAAAATTGCCAGCTAGCGTACATAATGATTGTGTTAAATTGACATCATGACTACAGATTACCTACGATATCGATGTCTGGAAGAAATCGCTGCATAGCGATAAGACCGCCAATTATTGTTTAACTAGCATTCCGCCCGCGGCTTCGCTCGCGTTTTCAAAGAAAAACCCGCATAGTTCCCGTTCCCCTGGGATTTCCGGGATAAAACCTATCCTAAGTGTTAATCCAAGTTACCCTCTATATATGTGCTAAATTTCATTGTAATCGGTTCAGTAGTATTTGCGTGAAAGAAACACACTCACACACACACACACACACACACACATCCTCGCAAACTTTCGCATTTATAATATTAGTAGGATTGTATTCTTAGGTTAAGTATTATTGTAGTAATTCTAAGAGTAATAAAGTATTAATAAATAAATAAATAATATGCATTCGATCCTTTTACACTGATCGTTGTTCTTTAAAGGAAAGTTTTAATCAGCTGTTCCCAGTCTGAGGCATTTTTATTAGTTTCTACTAAGTAACAAACAACACAACTTTCCTTTCTATCGTTAATTTATCAAACATTAAGATCAAGTCAAGTGTGAAAAGACGTAAATTATTTTATAACTAGCGCCTTTACTGCCATGAATTTTACTTTATACTTATTCCATTAAATCCCTTATTACTTTTGCTGACAATAATTATTAAAAACAAAGCATTAACACACTTTCATATTAAGTTTATTCCAAGCAATTTTTAACAACTTTAACGCACTTGCAAAATTGTTTATAAACTCTAAAACTCAAACATTTATTTATTCAATTAGACTTCTTTTAAGCACTTTAGAATCGTCATTACATATTTTTAACATTTACCACCGATTCGGAAAGCAGTATCTCTGGAGAAGAACCGGCAAGAAACTCCATATTTGCTCTTTTAAAATCATAATCGTAATTGTATTGAATTTTTTATTCTTAAAATAAACAAAACATTTGCTTTCTGGCCTGGTGGTTACAACTGTGGTATAATAGTGGTATATTCTTTGTAATTTTCTTTTCTTATTTCTAGTGTTATTTTGTTTTCTCTCAACAAATTATATATTGAAAATGTGTTCCAACGAAGTGAGGAGTGGGGGCCTGGTGACCTAAAATACAGGTAATTTTTATTACCTAGTTTAGGCACCAGTCTCACACTTATTTATATGTACTGAAAATGTGTAAACTTATTTATGTAACTGATGTGAGAAAATAAACTCTTTTTTATTTTTATTTTTTTTTTTTTTACATTATAACTACAATTTACAAAAGCAATGCCCCTAAAACCCGCTACGACCTTCTATATTTCAATATACTTACTTCCCAAAACTGAATAAAAATTGAACAATATTCTCCGAACGACATTGACAATCAATTAGTGTCACTTGTTCCATCGAAGTTAATAAGGTAACATAATAACTCTTGCTAACTATTGGTAGGTAATCTGTAGTCTTGATGGTGTGTCAATATGTCATACAGCAGCAAATTGCTATCTGTATCAGGTTCGATGTTATACTGTAAGTTATTCGAAGCACGTGTATCTATGAGGCCAATGATGTTATATGTAATAATTGCTATAGTTAAAAAAAAACTAAAAACACTCAGAAAAAAACAATTTTAAACTCGAGAATATATTGTATTGTCACCGATCCTTGATAAGTGTACAAATTTTGAATTAAATCTGTCCGTATAAATGGGTCAAAATCACAAAATGGAGTCTAAAGCTTACATACAAGCATGTCCGTTTCATAAAATACAGGTGAAGCTAATAAAAAAATGTTAAAAGATGTAGATAGGTTACCAACACAACATTCGATCTTTAAAAACGACACACACGATTAGACATCAAAATAAAAGGGTATGATCTATTCTCATCTGCACTCAGTTGGACAGCTTACAAGTGACGGCATAGTGCTAATAATCTTATTATTTTATGCTCTTATATCGTTCTAGATAGGTCACCTGGTGGTTCAAATGACCCATAACTTTTTCAACATGGGCCTGTAGTCTATAAGCGAAAAACAACTGATGCAAATTGTGGCCACATTTAGACGTACTAATTGCCTATCTACACCCTTTTACGTAAAATATCATTGGTTGAGACCCAATAATAATTGTATCGAAGCATTGTCGGCACATCTGTAAAGCTATATCCATGATTGATTGAAGATTAGCAACAAAATTTCGATCTTATACTATACTTTGTTTGTACAATTACTAAGCTTTATATAAGTAATTCGATCAGCAATATAAATATTTATTTATGAGATATAGGGAGTCTACTCCCACTGGAAGCTTATACCAATCGGGTCATGTTTTGATATCATATTTATCTAATTGTGTGATCCAAATACAGAAATAGATTTTTTTTTTTTCAAATGGCACCTGTCATCACAGGGTGTTCGCGCCACCTCTGGATTATAGTCCAGAGACATTTTTTGCTTTAATTTTTTTTTTGCACGAATAACATTAAAATACAATAAAAATACAATATAAACTTTAAAACAAAATAAAAAATACTGGTATAAATTACTAATAAAATGGCTAAAATACAATAATTGCTTAAAATACTATAAAATTTAAATCAAAATTATTACAAAAATTCTGAAAAAACACGGCACAAAAACACTCAACTTAATCCTATATCACAGTAAAGAGCTAAACTAATATCACACACTATTCCTTTGGTTCACTACGACTACAATATTTCTACAATATTGTAGGAACGCATAATAATTAATAATACAGAAATAGATTAGATGCCTTTGAAATCAAAACATAATAACTATTTTTACTTAATAACATGGATTAAGTAAAAATAGTTTATTATGTTTTGTTTTGGAGGAAGGAGAGAATTGTAGGTGCAGAGAACGGGTGGTTAGCTAGAAATTTTATAATTATGTACTTGTTAATATAATTATTATAGCATATAATAATTATTGTATCTTAAAATAAACACAACTTATTTGTATAACGGTGCATTTAGATCAAACAAACATAGAGCTAGAGCTAAGGCAAGAGCATTCTTTCGTGATCTTTTAGTGTAAACGGAAAGTCTTATTCTTTGTTGTTCAGTATTAGAACATTGTATAGATACTTTTCGAACGCACTAAGAACAACGAAAGAATGCTCTACGCCTGTTTACACAAATAATTTGACATAGTAGGGTTAGAAGTGGTTAGAATGAGCATTCGCTCGTTTGATTTAAATGTAGCGTAAAACGTAAAATACAAAATAATTGTAAATAATTTATTTATAGTAAAATCATTTTACTAAGATTTATACTATATTTTTTTGTGGTTGCTATATATTTGGTGGTTTAGGATAAGAAAAGCTATATAAATGTACATAATATTAAAGCTACGATCATATTAAAATATCGCATAAGTATGTACTGGTATATTCTATAAATTATAATTATTATGTATCAACAATAATACCTATAGGAATTAGGAATATATAACAATAATATTGATTTACAAGCCCAAAAAACAATTACGTTTGTTCAATAACGTCAATAGGAAAAACAATCTTGGAACCGTTTTAAAAATCTTCACACGAGCGCTTTCAAACATACAAAGAGTTATTTTCCCTTTGTTTTTCTCAATATACGGTAAAATAAAGCGACTGAACGCAATTTTCCCGCTAAATAGAGAGTAACGGTTCATAACACTCCAGGAACCTTTGGAAATATGAAGAAATAGGATTTCGCATACAAAATGTAGGACAAGTACAGTTTGTTATGAATATTGCAAACTAATGTTAAGAACGGGTAATATAGTGACGATGCGAGCCATATTTTTCGGATATCTTACCTTGCCAACTAATTGCGTGCTAAAAATAATATGATAGTATAATATGTGGTATGCATAATATGTCATGTGGTTTTGAATCGACTACAAAAAAGAAGGATGAGCTTTTCAATTCGACTGTCTTTTTTTGGGCTTGTAACGTTAAAACGTTCGCCTAGGTGACTGATTTTGATTATTCTTTTTTGTGTTTTGGAATTTTTCTCTAGTTTTGAACATTTGAAAGCGGTTTAGTTTTTGTTAAAAAATAATTATGCCCACCACAAGATTTAGCAACTTACCTTCTTCTTTTTACGTTTACGTGATATTATAAGATATCAAAATGTCCGTGTTTATGTGCGTGTGTGTAATTACAAAAAAAAAACGAATGCAACGAATTGTGAGTCTACTATATGTATATCAGGAACTATATAGTTATTATTTCTTAAAAACTTCGTGCTGTAAAATATTTCATTAAACAGAAGCGAAATTCACTAAACTTACAGAGTAAAAACCTGTTAGTAAATAAAATAGCGACATATATGCTTGCTGTATTGTTCACAGTAAAATAATTACTCCGTAAAATGAAAACCAAGACTCAAACAACGTCTTAGCCCGCGAGCAAACTCGTTACTTTGCTAAACTATTATTACAATTTCTTTCATATAGTAACTTGTTTCATATCGTACTTTATGTATTTACTAGCTTTCCGCCCGCGGCTTCGCCCGCGTTTTCAGAGAAAACCCCGCATAGTTCCCTTTCCCGTGGGATTTCCGGGATAAAACCTATCCTATCTCTCAAGTTGGATCGAACTGCACATGGTGTGCGAATTTTATTATAATCGGTTAAGTGGTTTAGGAGTCCATTGAGGATAAACATTGTGACACGAGATTTAAGATGTAGTCGAATTTATTAAAGATATTATTACTTTATAGCTACCGCATAACTGTATATAAATACAAATAATACATTGACTTGAATACTCTTCTAGGCCTTCTTCACAATGGGCAGCATTGGGCGAGCAGAGACAATCACGATAGTGTAGAGAGCCTGTATGTCTATGATCAGCCGTCATCGTAGATGTTATTCATAAGCGTCATAATGGCGGCAACCATAGATGAGCCAACTAACAAACAACAAATTGTTGGACCAACGCTACACAATGTGAACAGGGCCCATTAAAGTTTTTCTTACAATAATGGTGATTATAATATATCGTCAATGATATACAGTGTATGATACACGAGAGACAATCTAATAAAAGCAAAGGGAACTTCATTCAAAGCAGTTAGGATTGAATCTGGAAAAATGTAATAATAGAGATAGAGAAAAATAAGGAACACTAACACGTAGCTGAAGGAATTAATGGTACATACGAGAGCAAATAAAGCCTGTCATGTACATCTGTAATTGGCGTATATTTGGGCGAAATTATCTTCAAAGAAATACCTAGCCAATTCGTGCAAACGATAACACGTACATACGTGAGTAATGAGTGAGAAAATAATAAATCTTATTGCCACGTCACACCGAACGAATATTGATGAGTTGTACCGACAGCAAAAACGATAAATCAAGGTTTAGTAAGCGTTTATTTTTATTACCTTGCGTTTGGTTTTGGGCGGATTTTGTGCATGTAATCTATTATTAGTGGAACCCAACCCTGCTTTAGTGTAGTAATTACAGTAAGTTACAACATACCGTACTCGAATTATTAGCGAATATTATAAAAAGAAAACTGTGGAAAACTGAAAATATTAATTATGCGTAGAGCTCACTCAACAAAATAAGTTATACAGGGTGTTTTGCACATGGACCGACATGATTTTTTGGGGGGTGGGGGGGGTCATGTGCTATTTTCCCCCGTGAGACCCAATATCCTAAGTCTCACGGTAGTCTAGATATGTTTTTTTTTATTTTTTTTTGAAATCTACGCGAAATCTTGCCTTTAAATCGTCCTAACTTTTTTGTTTGTGGTTATAATACCACAAAACAAAGTATGCTTGTATTCTACAATGTTTTCTTATTCTAAATAAATCATTACATGTTACAATTGATATCCACAAAAAAACTTCTGAGCTTTCAAAGTGGTAAATCGGTGTAAATGTTATGAAAAGTGACAACTTATAAATTCATTTAAAAAAAAACGAAAGTTCATTTTGAA
>CAJQZM010037191.1:19545-39826 GCA_907164665.1 Colias nastes | reverse complement strand
ACGCACACACGGATTAGACGTCAAAGTGATTTGGGTGATGACCTATCGGGAGCAAATAACTTGTCTAAGGGCCGATTTTTCAATCCTTGGTTAAAACTTATTCGTCGAATAATGTATAAAACTACCATTTTAAAAACGTATTCTAATTGCCCGTATTTGACAGTTTACGTGACGTTTTAATATTATCGTGTAATACTTTATTGGACGGATAAGTTTTATCCTAGCATTGAAAAATCGGCCATAAATTGAATTAAATTGTGGCTAATTAGTCACATTTCAACGTGCCACTTTCGGAGCGCTAATAATCTATCTACACATTTTAACTGAGAATAATATAATTGATACTAGGAATCACTTAACGCAAAACTGTAGTCTCTGTGTAATTCTAATCTGTATTGAAGGAAGGCGAAGGTGTTGTTATTTTGTAGAAATAACTGAAATCGAATTATTTGTATTCAAAATATGGACTTTAATACGCCCCACGAAGATGTGTAAAGGTATAACTTAGATAATATTTTTTGTTTATTTGCTTTATAAATATGCAAATTCATCGCTTAATTCTTTATTTACTAAAGTTAATAAACATTCAGGGTATCTAAAACTACAAAGTAATTATTAAAATTTATGTCTGTCTGTTCTTATCTGCTATATATATATTGATCGATTTTCCCTTATGGGCAAGTAATCTATATATTCCCATATTGTTGTTATATTATCTTACCCTAATATTCTCATAGTATTACGATAGTTTAAGTAGGTATTTATAATTTATAAATAAATATTACACTCAACAGGTCAATGGGCTTACGTAGATTCTTCAAGATTCCTAGTACTAACTCGTAAACTAGCTAGCCACCCGCAGCATCGCTCGTAATCAAAAGTTATTCCCGTGGGATCTATATCCCAACGCGGTAAAACATTATGTCACTCCCTAGTCTCCTTAACTATGTCGAGATAGTAAAATTATGTCATCTAATCACTCTGTTCCAACGTGTTGTGAAAGAAAGACAAACAAACACACTTTCGCATATACTATACGAGTATAAAAAAGTAAGATTTTTAAAGCAATATGGCGATAACAATATAAGTTCGTCAAATAACAATTTTATTTTGCCAATTTTAATCCCCCGTTAAGCCGAAACGGTCCGCTATTAATAAATATTTCCTAAAATGAAATGAACTAGAAACATTAATTAATAATAGCTGCAAAATGGAACCGTGCGAAATAAGCGGCTTAACAAACTTTGTAATTTTAATGTCATTATCGAATATTAACAGTAATGTGAATATTTGTGGTGATAACTTCTATGTAGGTATATGTTATAGTCAAATCCCGCAACACAATCTCTTCACGGAAGAACTGGTTTATCTTAGGTTTGGCAAAAGCCATAGGGCAATCCACGAAATACATTTGAATTTCGCCCATTGACTGAAGTACTTTTATTTTTTAGTAAAAGGCCGAAATTTTTCATTTATTTGTGCTTTGATAAAATGTGTCAGACCTGAGGATTGACCAGTTCAACCTGCGAGTACCCGAGCTTCGGGGTTTGACTATAACATAAGTAAAGCTTGATTTCAAACTAAGATTTGATTTCGGGAACTGTGTATATTCAACGTTATAAGCGTGTTGTTATTTCTAGGTTGAGGATTAATTAACTTGATTGTAAATAGTAACGTATAGATAGTATCCTATGGGACATGGGTAATTTCCTTTAGTAGATATGCTATCTTTGATATGTTTGTCAGTGAATTCCTAGGTTCTGTTCCTGATGATGATTTATTAAGAAATAAGTTTATTTCTGTCTATTGAGGGTGCAGAAATATAAATCTTGATTTGTCGTAATATTCTTTAAAGTAGAAAAGACAATAAAACAATATACACACGCCTTATACAATAAAAATGGCATTAAGAAGTCTAGTAAAACAAGATGTCCAAAAATGATTATTAAGAGATAAAAAATATTCAGCTAAATTCTGGCCTGAAACAACATGTTTGCAGATGCTACGAACCTTACAAAAAGCTGAAACTAAAACTGTAAAAAAATTCACAGTAAATTTAGATTCCTCTAATCTACAAACAAAAAACAACTGAAGCAACAGAGTGATTAAAAAAGGGTAACTTATTTAATCGTTAACGTAAACAAATTATGAATTACCATAGACAAAACTCGAGAGTGAAGCGAAGAAACAAAGCCCCAAAGAAATTAAATCTCGATTTGAATAAGAACAGCGGGGCTTACAGAGTTTGAGCAATAAATTAATTTAGCATTGAATGGAATACCATTGTGCTTTCACCGGTTCGCCAATCGATTTTCGAATTATTCGAAATTCGAATCGCACGAAATTTTGGCGGGAATTTTAATTAAGCGTCAAAGTTTGTCTTTGAACAATATGTCATACGTTATTCAGTTGCTTTTTTTTCGTTTTCACCTTAACAGGCAGATACGATTCGACAATATGTTTGTTTTTAAAATAAATTGAGATGAAAATAAACATGCTAGGTACGAATTGATTAAATAAATTTATAAAAGATGACATTAAGAAAGAAACAAAACTAAACTGAAAGGCTAAGCTTTTTCAAAGGCAAAGGCATAATATAACAGAACGTTCACTGTTAGAACCTTATTTTTTATATATTGTTGTCAAATCGAGTAATAGAGTAAATAAAAACCAGAGTCGAGTTCAGGCAAAAAATTGTAATAAAACGTGAACGAAGAAACAGTCCGCCAGTCATTAATTAAATTGTCTATTGTGCAGACTCAGTACTATTGTAACCAAAGACATTACAAGGAACCATCGTCCTTGGCCTTTGTTTCGAAATCTTGCTTATTTTAAGATAATACTTGCAAATATTGACTTCGACGGAATAAAATCAAGACTCCACGTTGAAAATCAGACGATATATTTTATCTTGTCCGAACAACCACGCCTCGGAAATAAAATGGTTACGTGAAACAGACACATAAAAATGTCTGTCCCAATTCGCGTAAAACCAGATATTTTATTAGAAATACTAAATAAAGCTATTTATCCATTGCTATTGTGGTGCTCTTAAATGGTTCCTTACGTAGAAAGACGGGATGACAGTTGTAGTCCATGTAAGGTTGTATTCAGACTTGTCGAAAGGTACAGATAGCAAAAAAATAGCTTTCAGGTGCAATGAAAGTCTGTATGGATATTATAAGCTGTGTTCAACAAAATGGCAACTTTATTCGCATAATTTTAAGTCTTATAAACTTTTAATTAAAACAAAATGTCTCCTCCTATCGCTAAATCTTAATGTTTACATGTTACCAGTTAAAGTCTTCCTTCGTTACAATATCCGTACTTACGTTTATTGTAATATTATAGTAGATCCTACTTCATTTCAATACATAAATTAAGTGAAAAAAATTATAATTAGAAAAAGACAACTTCTATGATCTATCAAGCGAATTTACAAACAAGTCAGTTTGAATTTGCATAAATTTTCTCGATAATGTTTATTAACCAATTTAATTAATTATTAACTCCCTTGTTACTGCAGTAACAACTTAAAGAACAAATTTTCCAAGCTATTATGAAATTATCCGTGTTATTACTCAATAAAGCTGATAACTAAAATATAAAAGCGACCATTATAAACGTACCACTATTAAAATTGATTGCAGCTAAATTCCTTATCATCCCAATAGAATCGGGGTCAATAGTCATTATTTTCACAATAAATCATTTCTGCAGACCGTACACAGTATAGAAAAGTGCATTCAGCGGAGATATAGGACCGCTCAATAAGCGTATGCCAGCGAAATCATAATACTGGCGGAGGCGACTGCGGTGTCTATAAGTTATAAGCTGAAGCGATTATTTAATTTTAGCAAAATATAATGAGTTATTATAATGAAGCTTGTTTTCACAGCAGAAGCATTGGTAGATTTATAGTAGTGGTAGTGTGTATAAGATATAATATGTTTCGAATATTTAAAACGATTTGCAATGACCTTTATTGCACAATGCAATTTTTCAATAAAAGTTGCATTTGTTTACGTTAACGCTGTTATTTATTTAGATCTTTTTCTATAATAGTCTCCGTGTTCAAGCATGGATTTAAAATTTTTAGTTCCATATAATATTAACACCGATGGGAGCTATGGTTACATAATAATCGTAATATATGTGCAAATTCCTAAAGAGTAACTAATCAGATATTCAGATATTAGATAATAAAAGTATTTACGTCTCTATTCAAACTCAAACTCAAACAATCATTTATTCAATTACACTTCTTCTAGAAGCCATTTTGAATCGACATTATATATTTTTAACATTTACCACCAATTCGGAAAGCAGCAGAGTTACGTTAATTTTCTTAAATTAATTCGTATAATCTCCTCACTTGACGTCCATAAGCTGAGCGATTCCCGAGCAATATAATGCGCAAGGATGCTAGTATTTGCATTGGAACGATCACCTCCACTCAATACATATATGTTTGGAAACTTAGCCCATTACGGTTATAGAACTGGTGAATGAAACCGCCTTTTATGTTCGTCTATCAGTTCAAAGATAACTCAAGTGGCTTTAAAGGAAGATTTAGAAACGTGTACTATATGTATAATAGCTAACGAGCTTTAAGATATGGTTAAGAAATATAGTTAAAAAACCTATAAAACATGATTTCAGGCGAGATTATGGCCAAGAGCTTCACTTGTCAATAATAAAAATTAGATGATTTTATGTAATTACTAGCTTTCCACCCGCAGCTTCGCCCGCGCAGTCAAACAAAAACCCGCATAGTTCCCGTTCCCGTGGGATTTCCGGGATAAAACCTATCCTATTTCCCGAGGTAAAAAGTAGCCTATGTCCTTTCTCGGGTATCAAAATATCTCCATACCAAATTTCATGAAAATTAGTTCAGTAGCTTAGGCGTGATAGAGTGACAGACAGACAGACAGAGTTACTTTCGCATATTTTATAATATTAGTATGGAGTATGGATTGTATTGTCACCGATCATTGATAAGTGTAGTAAGTTTGAATTAAATCTGCCCCTATATAGTGTGGCAAAATCGAGTCAGTTGGCTACATACAAACGCACACGTGAAGCTAATATTATATCGTATTAAAAATAGTGGCAGTAAAGGCTAACGCATATATTTTTTACTTGGAAATAGGATATCTACGAAATTACAGACAAATACGTGTTTGTAAGGAAACAAACATTACCTACAACTTCATATTACTTTGTAAATATAAAACTAGTAGGAATTAAATGCTTGTCTGTTGACAACAATTGCTGGTAAATTAGTTGCTGGAAGTCTACGATTTAAAAAACTACGATAGACTGTACTTAGTATTTATTTTATTTTAAAAGAATAGGTAAATAAATTAAATAAATAAGTAGCTAGATTTTTGTTCATTTCAATTCTGTATAGAAATATGTTTAGAAATATATTTTATGTTATGTCAGGTACACTCAACCTTTCAATTTTCTACATTTTTGCTTAGTAATTGATTTTGTTTTAACCGAAACTGGATATCCTCTTAGCTATTTCGACGTGCCTTTTAGTGATGTGCAAATATTAACTCTTGTCGATACTCAAATATTTGTATTAATAGTGTAGCGCGTAGTGTAAATATAAAAAAAAGTAATAAACTTTGATAAAAACACGTATATCCCTGGGTTATAAAAGTATAATTTTTCATAGACCACAAAGGTTGCAAATATATAAGGATCATGATATTAATAAGATATCTGAACTTTTGATAATATATATATTAGGAATCAGGTATAAATCAAAATCTAAAATATGTTAATTAGAACTGATACTAACATCGAAATATAACATTGTATTGAATAAATAATGTTTTCATTAAAGGTAGTTCAATTTACATCACAAAATAAGCCTTATTCACAATATTGGATGTTATAAATTTGAAATTTACAAGAAGTTTGTTTTTACTTTTTATTGACGTTTTCAGTTCTCGTTAAATAACTGACACAAAACTTTTTTAAAAGTTAAAGTGTATATGTGTCTTTTTACACAAATTGACTAATAATATTTTTCCTTTCATTGTTAGGCATTTCTGAAAATAAATATGTAATTTCACAAAATTTAAAACTTAAATATTTTTATCGATATTGCGCAGCTGCACATCACTAGCCGAGAGTATTAACTCAACTTGAAGCCACAGCGATGAAGGATAGCGTTGACTACTCCATTTGCATAATTTCATCTTTTTTGTTTTTCCATTTTGTTGAAAGTTTTAAAAATTCCCCGTTAAATTTATCATTCATTTTAAAACCCATTGTCTTTTTACAATATATTGAGAGCGGAATATTATATGACTTATATAGGAATTTAAATGCGTATGACTCCATATTTATTTTTACACGAAAATATTTTTAAAAGTTCTATAAAAAAGATGTTTTTTGCCGATGTTAAATAAACACAAAATCGTAAAATCCGATAAATTTAATACATGAAATAAAACGCAATAAAAAATGGTAATATGTATAAAAATGCATGAACAATAATCTTTTCTTTTTACCTCCGTTTCCGTTCAGCTCATATAATTTTATGTTTATCAACTGAGATTTGAGGCATTGTTATCATCGATACCTCGTGCAGAATATATTTTTTGTTCCTTTTTTTAATCAGAGTTTTATTTTCTAGAATTTAATGTGTGTGTTTATTTGTTATCATAATTATATTAATTTTTTCACATCAAAAATCATGTGATCGGAAAAATAAGTTTGATTTTTAATGAAAACTTCAAATATGGCATACAGCCATTGAAAGGAGTGAAAAAACTTAATAAATGTTGCATACAAGCTAATGAAAGCGCGTATAAAAATAAAAACTCACCTTTGTATTTGTTTTATATTTGTCTGTACTATAAAAGAGTTCTCATACGAGCAATACAACTCCCTATAACACAAAGTCGCTTTTCAATTGCAAACCTTCGAACGCAGGTACATTATAAATTCTAAGCTAGAACATACTTTCTTATAAATCTGAAACTTAGCGCACTGAATACAAAACCCGTGATGTGATTGAAGAATTGAGTTTAAATACATTTGTTATTCTCTTGCACGTGTGTTTTCCCAGTGAGAATTGCAAGTTTTGAATACTAGTTGGTACCCGCGACTTCGTGTGTTTTTACGCCAAAGTTTAAGTAGATTCCTGACTTCATATTTATGCATGTTTCTCTTAGTTCCAGTCATTCTAACTTGTATGTTTAGAATAAATTTATTATTGTTTTATTTAAACACACTGATCTTAAAACATAATGATTAAACGTACTCTAGTTTTAAACGTACTAACCTAATCTTCCTTGACTTAGAAACCTATACAATCAAATATGCATTTTTAAAATGAATATAACTTTCTACTTTTAATCTAATTTAATTTCAATTTTACATGACAAATATTAAATTTGTTGATATGAGGCTTCAATATATCAATAAATTATGAGGTCTATCTTCAAAACCATATCAATACAAGCTGTATTACACACAATAAAATGACAATATTGCTAGGCAAGTTCGTTCACGTATCAATTTGTACACAATTGTAAGCTCTAGAAAGTTCCACGAAGTTTTATTTCGAAAATTTTAAAATTAAGTTTCTATACTGGGAATAATACTAGGTACATGGATACAATAAATATCATGGATTTTTATAGAGAATCATTTTTGCACGCTTTTGTTCGCCTATTGTTCGCTAATTCTGGTATTGTATCATTGTTTAATCTAAAAGCTGTATAACTATAGAATATGTTTCTGTATAAACTAAAATATTTATTCTTTCGCACGTATTAGATGTAGCCTGCAGGAAAGATAACGTAACTGAATACTGAAAAAAAAAATATATGTATATTATGGATAAGACTGTCTATTAATTAGCTTATGGCTGGCTGGCTGTGCCCCGCGGTTTTACCCGCAGTGCTCCGCTCCTGTTGGTCTTGGCGTGATGATATATAGCTTTTAGTCTTCCTAGATAAATGGGCTATCTAATACCGAAAGAATTTTTCAAATCGGACCAGTAGATCCTGAGATTAGCGCGTTCAAACAAACAAACAAAATCTTCAGCTTTATAATATTATAGATAAAACATTATTACAGTTACGGAACACGGAACTTCTATTTAAACAATAGGATATTTAAATTATGTTTACTGTTTTGTGAAAGTAATAGATAATTTCTTAGAAAAGCCAACGCGATTATTTATATTTTCATAGAAGATAACGTGAAGTCTTTAAATATGAAAATCAATGAAATGCGGTGGTAACAATTGAGCGTTTGTGAAATAATTCAAATGGCATGAAAGCACAAGTTTTGTATAACAAGGTGGAGGAGTGCTCCCCGGCCAACTGTAGCGATCGGTAACGAAGCTAACTGGAATAGGGTTGCCATTTGCGACACATTTGCGAGTTTAAATTGTTTATTTCACAAGGGGGCTATTCCTTACTTTAAAAATTGTCAAAATTCCCCTTCCAAAAATTAAAGACAGTTTTAGTTTAGAGAAGTTAGAGTTATGCATATAGTATATACTACTTAAATTGTTGATTAAATACATTTGAATCTTTAAATATTAATTTAAAGTAAAATATATTAGTAAGAGAATACCCAGAAGAAAAGACGAAAATGTGTGTAATATTTTTAATTAAAAAAGAAGGTGGTTCTCAATCTGATTTTGGGTTTGCTAGAGTTGAACCGATTTTCATGATTTTAAACTAGGGAAACAAGCCTCCAAGCTGAAGCCTACACTAGCCAATTTGAAGGCGGTATTTGTTTTTTGTTGAAATAGATATCGTTAAAATTTTATATTCACGGCATACGTCGTATTTTTAAATAAACCTCAGCATTGAAAGACTAACAATACAAGATTAATACGTTCTTGTAAAGTAAAAATGTGCAACAATAAATCAGTGGCAGCCCTGAGTCATTAGCGGTTGAAAGCTTCCGATAGTTCAGGCTAATGACATTCTACAAGAAATACTTTTCACTGTTTCACCCTTTCCGTGCGTTACAGTTAAAAATGTGTATTTTTTTTAAGAAAAAAATAGTATATCTTCTGCTTGAAATATACGTGAATACGTGGCGTTCGAAAGACGTTTATAGGTAGGTATATAATGTTAATGAACCTGATTTAATTAATGTCTAAAGATATATAAAAAAATATTCAATAACAATGCGATTAATTTTTTGTTTGATTCAGAATATAAATTGAACTGTTTAATGTGTTGCAGTTCTGAAAATATTGCATTGAATTAGGAATATAGTATTAGAGTGCCTACTTGCTTAATTGATATCAATTAATTTGACACCTATTTATTATGCATGAAAATGAAAACCATAATCTCGTAAAATATAAAAAACTGGCTTTCTTTTAAACTTATCATCGTATGAATAAAAGAAAACGCCATATTATAAAACAAATGTTATTTACAATTCCTGGAATGATAAATAAACAATTTTTATTTACAAAATATCATTCAGTTCATTATGAACTGTGTAACACATTACTTGTTTACAAAAACATGAATTGAAAATGTACTTTTAAAATGTCATTAACATTTTACTAATATTATTATTTATTAGTGGTGAAAATGCAATTAACTGTGAATATGTAATAATGAAAACGCTAATAATAATTTGTGTGATATTGGAAAAGCTATTTGGAGGTAAGTTTAAATTAGGGGTGCATCCGATACCGATACCGATACCGATATATCGGCGATACTTCGGGTTAGCCGATATATCGGTATCGACGATATTTTTATGACCGATACAACGATACTTTTTAATTTCAAAATGTAGTGTAAACGAGCGTGTTGTCTCGTCTATTCCGTTGCAAATGAGGCATGAACAATGCTCGGGGAAACCCTGCGCTTGTGAGGGTGTTGTTGAGTTGTCCCAATATATCGAGAGATGCAGATCCATTCGTTTTCTGGCGCAATGACGTTTTATACCCAAACTTGAAAAAAATTGCGCAGAAGTACTTTAGTTTCCAAATAAGTTCTGTTGCATCTGAGAGACTATTTTCCAGCGTAGGTCTTATTCAAACAGACTTGCGAAATCGCTTTCCCTGCAAAATTTAAGATTATGTACTTTGTTTTTTAAACAAAAATCTTATCAATGTTAATTTTAATTACTAAAATTTTTAATTGCCTAATTATGACTCTACTTTTTATATTAATAAAAGGAAAATCTGACTTGTGATTTATTTATTATACCTTCATTTTTAACCGACTTCAAAAAAAGGAGGAGGTTATCAATTCGGCCGGTATAATTTTTTTTTATGTATGTACACCGATTACTCCGAGGTTTCTGAACCGATTTACGTGATTCTTTTTTTGTTCGATGCGGGATGGTGTCGAATTGGCCCAGTAGTTTTTATTTTATGAGCATTTTTGTCTGTACTTGATGACTTATTTGAAATGTAGCAAGTAAATTTGATTCACTTCCCGGTAACCGATTGAGCTGAAATTTTGTATACGTATGTAAATTGGATAGCGATGAAACATTATCATGTCATAGAGCTGATTTGATGATGGAATCGGAAGGTGGCCATAGGAACTCAGTAATATATTGACTCAACTTTATCGAGTTTGGGCTCGTTTGATTCGTGTTGAAAAATACACTAAAAAGTATTAAATAAAAATAACTACGTTAAAAACAACCGACTTCAAAAACGGAAAAGTAAAAAATAAAAAAGATTTGATATTATTAATTATTAATTAATAATTACTACATATTATTTAAATATGCTATTTATTAAATAGGTTTGAAGTCCGTGCCAAACACTAACGAGTTTTGGGCTCGTTTGATTCGTGTTGAAAAATACACTAAAAAGTATTAAATAAAAATAACTACGTTAAAAACAACCGACTTCAAAAACGGAAAAGTAAAAAATAAAAAAGATTTGGTATTATTAATTACTACATATTTTTTAGATGTGCTATTTATCAAATAGGTTTGAAGTCGGTTGTTTTTAACGTAGTTATTTTTATTTTTGAATTCACAGTAAGCGTATCGGTATCGGTATCGGTATCGCCGATATTTTTATAAGAGTATCGGTATCGGTATCGTATCGGCGAAAAGGCGTATCGATGCATCCCTAGTTTAAATATATTTTTGTCTATATCCGAACATCAAGTTACTTTGTTAGTTTGGTATTACATACTTCGTTGTCAGGATAATAATATAAGGGAATATTTTTTTTTCCTTCATCATTATTCTTAAGAGATTTAAAAAATTTTAACATGTCAAGTTTATAATGATTAAACTAACATGATTAAATTAAATCCTGTAAACTGTAACCATATGATTTTACAGATAAAATTACCACACAGAATGTAACTTCAAACAGTCAACCAAAAGCGACTTGCGGTATCGATAATTCACCAATATCAATCGTGTATGAGGGATACGCTAAAATAGAGACATACCCGTGGCTCGGCACATTGTATTATCCGTTAAGTATGGTTTTCATTAATCTATACTAATTACTAATATTATAGAGAACTAGTGTGTGCGATCGTCTGTTTCAACTTTTAGGCAATCTCAAAAATTCAAACTCAAAAATTGTTGATCTCACGAACTTTGAATGAACTGTGAATTTCTGAGAAAATCGGTCATCTTTTATCCTGAATCCTGATACCATTATTAGATAGACCTTAGATGCTATGAATAGATAAATACTCTACATTTTGTTCGTGTAAGGATATATTATTGTATCTTTATGTAGCATAGTACCATATAATATTATATTATTGTACTTATATACATAATCTGTAATCATAATATTATAGTGATCTCTTAGCACGTGCAATTGCACGGTAAATATAGTAAAATACAATCTCTTCATTGTATTCAATGTAATTACATTAATCAATATTTCAGTCGTCGATATTTCTATAACTATAATATAAAACTAATATTAACGCGTAACTAAATTCAAGTTTTCAATTAATCTAAGTTATTAATTATAAACATATTCTAAAGAGAACTAATATTACGCTCGTCTAATCTATCCTAACAATACTTGTACCTTTGGGAAAATTAATGAGGTAATTTCTCTTTAAACTAGGTTATAGTAACTAAATATTTACTTATAAATATTTAACATTTAAGTATGTTTTATAAATATAGTATTTGTTTATGTTTTATAAGTAGAGGGTCTACTCGTTTTCATTTATATAGAAAACTAGCTTTCCGCCGGCGGCTCCGCCCGCGGTTTCAAAGAAAAACTCGCATAGTTCCCGTTCCCGTGGAATTTCCGGGATAAAACCTATCCTATATTACTCGTGGATAATGTAGCTTTCGAATGGTGAAAGAATTTTTAAAATCGGTCCAGTAGTTAATGAGCCTATTCATTACAAACAAACAAACAAACAAACAAAGTTTTCCTCTTTATAAAGAGATTAATTTATATATAAAAATGAATCGCAAAATGTGTTGGTAAGCGCATAACTCGAGAACGGCTGAACCGATTTCGATAATTCTTTTTTTATTATATTCCTTGAAGTACGAGGATGGTTCTTATGTAGAGAAAACGTAAACATGTACCACGGGCGAAGCCGGGGCGGACCGCTAGTATTACAATATTAGTGTAGATATGTGAATTTTAATAGAAGATAGAAAAGACAAAAAACATATGCGTAAAGAATAAAAATAAAGGGTGAAAACTGCAATAAACTGTTTGTAATTAAAAATAATATACATATTTTAATATGATTTTAATATCAAAATTATAGAGTACTAATTAGTAATTAGTCTGTGGTTTACCTAAAAATCATGTTTCAATCATCTTTAAATTGTTCACAATTAATTAGGGAATCATGGATGACAAATGAATGTTTGATAAACTGTGTTATAACGAATGCGATGATAAACGAATTGAAAATAAATAACTTCATGGATCATAATTCAAATCAAATCAAAACATCCTCAATCAACACACAAGCCATTAATTCACAAGTGACAAATTGATGATGACTGCTGTGTTAAATGCTAAAAACTATATTTTCTTAATGTTCCATTGAAATGTTACATTTTTTAGGCCAAATCTTAAGTTTTTTAGAGGACGCAATTTTATTTTTTGGATATGTAGGGGAGGTCAGTGTGAAGCTAAAACCAAGTTTGTGGGGTCGCCACCCTTGTCCCACGGCCGCCATCTTGAAAATAGTGATTGAAATGGTTTTTACGATATATCACTTAAACTATTTATCTGATAAAAAAACATTATTAGCAATATTTGTTGCAAATTAAATTCTCTACAACTTTAGTCCAGTAACTTTTTGTCGTAGAACTATAAATAAAAAAGTTATAAGTGAAAATGTTCAGAAATGAGAGCTATTTATATTTTTCGATAATTTTTTTTTTATCATTTTAGGAAGAAATTATATCAGACAATTTTTGTAGATTGTTTTTCGAGGAACAATTTTTATTTACAACATTTTTTAATTACGTCAGTAGCTAGGGTTTTACAGCGCTCTGAAGTGAGTACTATTTTTCAGTACTAAATTGGCTATTGGCTCTTTTCCCAGACTCCAGAACAATGGAAGCATACTGCAGAACATTTCAGCCCTGCTTTTGGACGTAAAAAATAACGTGCTTCCAGACTCTACCTCTTGGGTGGTGGGGAAAAGAGTCAATAATTAATTATTAATAATATTGCAAAATTAATTATGAAAAATATTATAATAACAGAAAAAACAATTACTGATGACAAATTATTATTTATACACACATAATATATATGTATAATGTATAGCTAATAGCACTGAAAAATAGTACTCACTTCGGAGCGCTGTAAAACCTTAGCTATTGACCTAATGAAAAAATGTTATGTATAAAAGTTGTTCCTCGAAAAACAATCTACAAAAATGGTCTGATATCATTTCTTCGTAAAATGATAAAAAAAAGTTTTATTGAAAAATATAAATATCTCTAATTTCTGAACAATTTCGCTTATAATTTTTTTATTTATAGTTCTACGATAAAAAGTTACTGGACTAAAGTTGTAGAGAATTTAATTTGCAACAAATAATGCTAACAATGTTTTTTTATCAGATAAATAGTTTAAGAGATATATCGTAAAAACCATATCTACCGCTCTTTTCAAGGTGGCGGCCGTGGGACAAGGGTGGCGACCCCACAAACTTGGTGATAGCTTCACACTGACCCCCCCTACACATCAAAAAAATAAAATCGCGTCCTCTAAAAAATGCGACCCCAAATGTAACTTTTCAATGGACCATAATAATAAATTCGGCATCGTGATTCCAATCAAAAAATTTAAAATTAAACTTATACTACATACCTACAAATGATACAGCCCTTAATTTTCACTACAGTAATTATTATTACACATTCTTACGTATAATAACTGCTGGCTAAAAACAAAGCAATGAGTAGTTCCTGCAAAAGATGAGTAACTATAAGTGCCCTTACGCACTAGCGGTTAACCGCGGGGGCGGCTAACCGCGCGGTTAGACGCTTTCCCATTTTAATATGCAACCGCTTATGATTGTACGCACTAATCATAAAAGCGGTTGCATATTAAAATGGGAAAGCGGCTAACCGCGCGGTTAGCCGCCCCCGCGGTTAACCGCTAGTGCGTAAGGGCACTCAAACTTCTACTTCCTAACCTAAAGCATGCCCTTACTCCACCTTACACCATAGGTACCTATACAAAACTGTAAAAAAACATAACAATCTCTACAATCACATAGGAGATCAACGATTTAAATCATAACGCATAATAAATTTGTACGAAAAATAGCCCAATCAACACCTACACAAACACTTGAAGCGTCAATTCGCAGGTGACAAATGGCTGACGACGTCGGTGGTGCTCGTGTCAAAACAAATTGCAATCGGCGACGCGTTGGACGTCGACAAAGTGCCCAAGATCGATTTCAGGTGTTGTCTTCAGTAATTTGAACTTGTTTTGCATGTATTGCAAGTGCGTAACTGTAGTGTTTAATGCTATGGAAATAAAGACTGTTTGACAAAAAAATTGTCACCTTGCTTGCCTCGAATGCTGTAACAATTTGTCTCTCATTTTTTTCAATATAAGAATTAAAAAAAAAACTTTTAATGTGAAAGAGAAATATGCTTCTGTATTAGAACTAGAACAATCTTTGTTAATGAATACAATCTTATATCAATTATTTTATTGTTATAATAACTGTATTTATAAGTTAACGGTACAAATAAATGTATTTTCTTCCTTTCTGTCTTTCTTTCATCCTTGTTTTCTCGATCTAATATTCCTCTGACTGACCCCGCAAAGGCTTTTCTGTGTTTTAACCAGCCATTTATAAAATCTGCACATATTAAATAAAAGCAAAGTAAGTGATTTACCAAAATACAGAAAAAAATGTCTACCATGCTAAGTAGCTCTCTTCTGTGCTAGCATAATAAAATAAATCTTATCAATATGATTATACATTTCATACATCTATTTGCCAGGTCCAAATCAAGAGTCGTGATCGGTACGAACTGTAGTGGTCCATCTGTTCGCGTAAAGGATTATTCCTTCCATCCAGACTACCCTAAAACCACCCTCAGTGCTATAGCCTTGGTACAACTGGAAAATGATCCACTTATGATAGGTATATTAAATAATTTATTTCACTGTTTGTTTTTCGATTATTTTCCTTAATTTTCTGTTGTGAAATATGATTTTTATAAGAACATTTTCTTTATTCAGATAGGTTGGTATAATAAATAATCTATTTCTCTGTTTATGTGTTGTGTTTTGCCATTATTTTCTTGATTTTCTTATGTGAATGTTATTTTTTAAGAAAATGTATTTATTGTGTCGTAATACAAATAAAAGGGACATTTATCTTATTCTAACTTCTAGGAAGGCTTGACAAACATCACTATGTCTTATTACCACTTATATACAATACATTATAATATAAAATGTAAGTATAGTCAGAAGACACGTGTAGAGAACATTTTTATTATGTTGTCTATCACTTTAAAGTGAGTTGGAACTTTGCTTGTATCAATTTACTTCTACTTCTTTGATCTTAGGGTGCTTATAAGTTTGTTGCGTTGCTGTGATAAAAGTGTTAAGAGAATTTATACGATGAATGCTAGAATATTGTTTCTAGCATTCATCGTATAAAGTCTATCACATAAATATATACAGTTAATTACCTCTTTAAAGCGAGTCGGCTCGACTTCTGGTATGTACCTAAACCACTGCTGCCTACTGTCTGCTTCATTGATAGTACTGTAGCAATGGAGTGCATTCCTAGTAGTCATAATAAATTGTATTATTTTTAAAATATACTAACATAATTTTTAAGTTATTAATTGTTAGGTACTAACAAAATGAGTCCTTTGTTGCTTGAATAAATGAATAAATTATTATTATTATTATATTTATGTAATAAAAGCGATGTTCTACGATTCTCTGACCTACAAAATATGCAAAGAAAATTTCATGAGAATCGGTCCAGCCATTCCTAAAGAGTTTAACTTCAAACAAGACGACAATTTTCTATAGGTACCATTCATTGAATTATGTAATTAGTTGCAGCTCCAAAGCTTACTAAACACAACCGCGTTGCCGCGAAAACTTTCCAATTTATATTCCGCAAAACGAATAATTAACCAACCGTGGTGCATATGAAAATCGCTGAAATAGAGTGTAAAGCCGACAATATTAATGTACATAATATGGTGTTTAATGCAAATTATGCGTTTAATTCGCAGGATTTCGGCCAATATGCGCACCGCCCACTGCATTAAATAATGCACAGTTCTACAGCATGACACTTTCAAATGGTAATTTCGCACCTAATTTTGTATACGGCACTATCGTGTAATATATCATGGGAGGGAGCTTTGTGAAGCCTTTGCTTGATCATATTTACCATAGTTTGCAAAGTTTGCAGTTTGCACCCTATACTGGTACTAATGGATCAGAAATATAGAAATTTCTTTATGGTCTACGAACATTTGAAATTGAATCTCTTTTTCGCTTAATAGAACTTCGATATATACCTTTAAATTCAAAATATGAAAACTTAAAACGGAATGTAACAGTAGGTACACGACTCAGTACATAATTTATTAATATATTTTTTCATTGTCTAGATTGTCATATATCCACTATACGGTTACAAAAAATGGCGTATGTCGACTATCAGACATGCAAGGAATTTTATCGACGAACTGAGGTAATATTTATGAAGTTATATTTATTAGTAGCGAACTTTTTGGAGACCTATTTGTAAAATATAAAACGTTAGCACATTAGACAGACCGTAACTATTAAAGAAATTTATGCTTTTGTTTTTAGCCCACTATTGTGGAATAGAAGACATAGAAAACAAGACTAGAAAGAGCATCAATATTTGAAATAAAATACTATTATATTATCATTGTTACATTTACCATAAAGCTCATAACGTCATTGTACACAAACAGCTATTACCTTCTGTGATTACCTTTATACATTGTACATAACAAGTTAGTACAGATAATGCAAAAATAGCAATATTTTAGCGTTATTATATAAAATAGCGACATACTTTATCTCCTGATGCATGGTACACAGGAGACATCATTTATTCTACTCTTTCTTTCATATTCATAAAATGTAGAATTTTACTCAAACATATTTCCATTTTAAACCAGATGGGTTTATGTATGGATTATAAATTTACACCAAATGCTTTTAAAAGAAATGACCCGAGGACGTGTGTGGATTTAACCTTACTCACGATGTAATGTCAAAAAACCTCTCCGTTTGAGTTTTATTTGGGTAACAAACAAGACAAATCCTTTAGTGTAGCTGTTATATTGTTTATTAACGATTCGCGGTTTTTTATATTGAAAAAAGTTTACTTTCGCGCGTTACTCATTTTACTAACCGACTTCAAAACAGGAGGTTCTCAGTTCGGCCGGTATATTTTTCTTATAATTTAAAGTATGTATTTTATACATATAGTAAATTACAAAATTACTCCTATTTTGTTAGTATTAAACAGCTTTCCCAAATTTTGCAAAAAGACAGTTCTTGCATTTAACTTAATTTGTAAGAAAGTAAATTAGACTTAACAAGAAATGGGAATTCCTTTTCGAAGGTAAAAAGGTATTAGGTAGGTAGGTTTTTTTTTGACCAGATGCTTCACAGGAAAACAATTCGATATACCTATGTTGCCAAAGATAAAATGGGGACAAACGTGTGAAACGCAATTGAATCCTAAAATGTTTTTGAACAAATATCTTTAAGTAAAGACAGTGCAGCAGTGGCTCAGTGGCTAGGACCTCGGACTTCAAATCGATAAGTCGGGGGTTCGAGACCAGACAAGCGCGCAGGAAATAAATTGATTTTTCAATTTATCTACGCATGTTTATAACATCATCACTGCTTCAACGGTGAAGGATAACATCGTGATGAAACCGACATGTCGAAGAGTCAAAATGTTCGACGACATGTCATATCTGCCAACCTGCATTTGGTCAGCGTGGTGAATTACGAACTGATCCTTTTGGGAGGCCCGTGGGCTGGGCTGATGATGATGATGATGATGATCTTTAAGAAACATCACACTCATCACAAATAATATAATACTATACTAGTAACATATACATTAATTTCATCGTCTCCTTTTACGTCATTAAATTGTACACAATATTGTAGCAATGTATCAAATGATAAACAACAAGTTTGTTGTTTGCTTCCTAATTGTTTGTCGTGGTCGGCATTTGTGATTTACTACTACTATAGATCATCATACGAAAACGAACTTGTAACTTGTCACGTAATTGAGCAAATAATATATTTTATACATAAATACGTATTCCTGATTAAAATTACATGAAATACTAAGTACGCTATAGTTTTTAATGTAAATCAATACGGTTACAATTCTTTGTACTAAAAGCTCATCACACGCTCCAAAAAAAACATCTCAATGTCATGGTTGAGCAAACCTGCCCTTTTTATGCACTATCTAGTGCTAAATATTTTTAACATGCTTTTATTGTAAGATTCACCTCATGTTTGTATGTAAGCGATTCCTTTATGGGCCCTCTTCACAATGGGCAGCGTTGAATATGATCGACAATGTTTGCCACCATTACGCTGCCTATTAGACTCGATTTCGATTTCGAAAAGGACCCATTAGACTCGATTTCGATTAACTTCAAATGGACAGATTTAATTCAGACTTTGAACACTAATCAAGGATCGGTGACAATACAATAATTTCATGAGTTTATCTTATTAAAACTGTATTTAATTATATTCTTTTTACATTCACAGTTGGACATTGAGTCAATATGGCCTCCATACGTTATCTGTGCCAAAGCTTTGGCGGGAAAAAGTTGTGTGTGGCGTAGTGGCACAATTCTGGCACTACGACAGGATAATAGGTGGAGTTTGGTATGATTTAACAACTATGAATTACATATTTAAAACGATAAGTATTAAGCAAATATGTTATTTATATTATGAAGGTTTGTAGTGCGTGAAAAAGAACGTCATTCCTCTGTAAATTTATATTGCTTAAATAAGGTTTTTTATTTATTATACAGGGTGTAATCGTTAAGTGTGCACAGGCGATTTTTCCGTAAGTATTACAGATAACAAAAAACTTTAAACTGATATCGAAAGTACTTAGCCTAATGAGTAAAATGGCCATAATAAATTTTTAAAAATAAATCGAGAAATATCAAAAAAATTATCTTTAAACCCTCCCATACATTAAGTATGAAATATGAATATCCCATATACATTTAATATGAAAGATTTTAGCTTTGTTTTTCTTTTTTTGGTTTTCTGCTTTAATGCTTTAATTACTTCGCAAATTTGAAGTGGCATTTTCCACGCTTTTTCCGGAAATTTTCACGCATTTTCCGGATATTTTCCGGGAATTTTCCGGACTTTTCCCAGGCATTTACCGGGGATTTTCCAGGCACTTTCCACGCTTTTTCCGGACATTTTCACGCATTTTCCGGATATTTTCCAGATATTTTCCAGGCATTTCCCAGGAATATTCCGGACATTTCCCTGAAATTTTCCAGGGATATTCCAGGCATTTTTCACGCTTTTCCGGACAGTTCCACGCATTTTCCGGATATTTTCCAGACATTTCCCAGGCATTTTCCGGTTATTTTCCGGGGATTTACCAAGCATTTCCCAGACATTTTCCGGATATTTTCCAGGCATTTCCCTGGCATTTTCCCGGGATTTTCCAGGCATTTTCCACGCTTTTCCCGGACATTTTCACGCATTTTCGGATGTTTTCCGGGCATTTTC
>CAJQZM010037191.1:0-19535 GCA_907164665.1 Colias nastes | reverse complement strand
CACGCTTTTCCCGGACATTTTCACGCATTTTCCGGATATTTTACGGGAATTTTCCGGGCATTTCCTAGACATTTCCCTCATTAACGACATTTTCCGGGGATTTTCCAAGCATTTTCTAGACATTTCCAAGGCATATTCTGGATATTTTCCGGAAAATTTCCGGTCGTTGTCCAGGGATTTTCCAGGCATTTTTCTGACATTTCCCAGGTTTTTCCCAGACATTTTCACGCATTTTCCGGATATTTTACGGGAATTTTCCGGGCATTTCCTTGACATTTCCCTCATTAACGACATTTTCCGGATATTTTCCTGGCATTTTCTAGACATTTCCAAGGCATTTTCTGGATATTTTCCGGAAAATTTCCAGTCGTTGTCCAGGGATTTTCCAGGCATTTTCCTGACATTTCCCAGGTTTTTCCCAGACATTTTCCGGATATTTTCCAGGTATTTCCCAAGCATTTTCCGGGGATATCCGGGGCATTTTCCGGGGATATCCGGAAAATGCTTGAAAATGTCCGGGATAAGCGTGGAAAATCCCCGGAAAATGCCTGGGAAATGCCCTAAAATTCCCGGAAAATATCCGGAAAATGCGTGAAAATGTCCAGAAAAAGCGTGGAAAATGCCACTTCAAATTAGCGAAGTAATTAAATCAGAAAACCAAAAAAAGAAAAAGAAAGCTAAAATCTTTCATATTAAATGTATATGGGATATTCATATTTCATACTGTATGGGAGGGTTTAAAGATAATTTTTTTGATATTTCTCGATTTATTTATAAACATTTATTACGGCTATTTTACTCATTAGGTAAAGTACTTTCGATATCAGTTTAAAGTTTTTTGTTATCTGTAATACTTACGGAAAAATCGCCTGTGCACACTTAACGATTACACCCTGTATAAAATATTAATTACGTATCAAACATATACGATATTCATAAGTTCTATTTAAGAGCGAGTGATAATAAACAAACATAATAACACAACGAACACAATTTCAATGCAAGTGAAAACACATTTAGATACAAATAACACATGCATATAAACTATAAAAATTCAAGTAGGTGCTAATTTTTCACAAGAATAATTTTTAAATCAAAGTTCACACGAAAAACGACTATATTTTAATACGAAATCTTTATAGGTAGGTCTTGGAGTAGCTGGTCCAGGCTGCAATGCACCAGCTCGCTTCATAGAATACAACCAATACAGACCCTGGGTGAGGAATAGCGTCCTCAGGATCGGCAGACCAACCGTCACCAGGATTGATGATAACCAGATTATAATGCGGCGTAGTAAGTTTATTAATTTAACTGTTCTGAAAAATTTAACATAGAGAAAGCTGCACTATACTTACTTAAACGACAGTATAAATTTTTGGGCGGCCTTATTACCAACCTACTTATTGATGGGTTAGAACAGATTACTACATACCTAGTATAAAACAAAGTCGCTTTCCATTGTCTGTCTGTCTGTCCATATTAATGCTTAGATCTTTAAAACTACGCAACGATCTATATGCGCTGTTTTAGAGGAAGCTTTTAAAATATAATGTTTAAAATATAGTTTTAAATTCAATAAAATATAATAAATTCAATAATTAGTGGTAAAAACAGTAATAATTAGTATTAGTTAACTATATTATCAACGTATGTGTATTAATTAATGTGAAGTACGCATATAAGCGACTGAAGCAACGTTTTGTATAACGTGGATGTCAACGAGCCAACGGAAATTCAAATTCGAATTTCTTCGATAAACCAGGGGAGTACTAGTTCTAATATATCTACTATATTTAACACTATACACAACATTCGCATCTTTTTAACTAATAACACTGCTCATATTTTATGAGTAACGTCACAATAAATACATGAGCGCATAGTTATCGTCTCACTTTGCTTGACAAGTTGGAAGCAATTTAGAGGGCAAAAACTAATAGCTCCAGACAAAATATACTTCATTTCTACTAAAAAACTACTTTTTATCTATTCACTATCTATCTAACACAAGTAAATTTTAGTATAATTGCATCATAAATACAATTTTTTAACATCTATTTCACCTGTTTCAGCAACTAAAATTACAACATGCTGACCCGCAAGGCAGTGGCCAAAGACATGGAAAACAAACTAAAGGCCACATTACAGGATTTAAAGGCTTCACAATCCCTGTGTGAACAACTCTTGCTGGAGAGAGAGGAACATGAACTTGAAATCCAGAAAATAATAAAAAAGAACACAAGTTTGAAGGCCGAGCTAGCTGAACTCCACACTCAATATATGGACAGCCAAAACAAGTGCACAGCCCTCCAAGACATTGTTGACAGCTTCCAACAGTGTTCCGATGACCACGAGAAGGCTCTCAGTCGTATCGTTGAACTGGAATGCAGTTTAATGGAGGTTCAAGAGGATAACTCCAAGCGGCTATGCAATTCATCCAACAGTCTTTATGGTGAATTGGTTGAATGTGGACAGTTAAGTGGCTTTGAAAACAATAGAAAAATCAAGTTAAATTCACACAATAAATTAAAAAAATATCTCAAATTAAGTAGGTTTATTAAGCACACAAAATCAGTAATTAAAAATAGATTTTCATTAAGAAATGTAGCACAATTGCAAAATAAAAATAAAAGCCTGGTGAAAGAGTTAGATAGATATCATAGGGACTTAGAACATTATAAAATGATATATGAAGTGGAAACTACCGAACTTAAGGAGAAAATAGACTCATTAAATGATATATTACATGACCTTAACCAAAAATATTCTGTTGCCCAGTTACAAATTAATGAGCACATAAAAGAGGCAGACTACCTCATAAAGTTAAGCAATGAAAATATGGATCGTTTTGAGTCTCTGACCAATAACTATGTATGTAAGTGTTCCATAAGTGACAAGGAGCAACCGTCGCCCCATAAGCCCATTGACTGCACTGACATGCATAGTATTCCATCCACGGCAACAATTTCATCTAGTAATACAAAACATCTTTCCATGCAGGAAATTATTGTGTTGTCAGATAACATTGGTCAGGGATTTGGCGCTTTGCTTAACAACTTAGGGCATAAAGTAACTAATTTTTGTACTCCTAATAGTTCATTTACATATATCATGAATTCATTAGATAATTTTAGTTTTAATGAAAATAATATTGTTGTTATATTATATGGAGATAGTCTTAATTTAAAAAAACATGACATTGATATAGGATTTCATAAAATGTTGAAAATTAGTAGTGAGACAAAATGCAAATTTATGTTGTGTACATTACCATATTTGCCTGGTTTGACACAAAATCAAAATAAATTTATCTATAATATTAACTTAAAATTATATAATTTAACAAATCATCATAGTGATGCATTTATATATTTTGACGTTAATTCTTGTACAAAATCTTTTTGTTTGACAAAGAATACAGTGTATCTGCCATATAGATATAAGCGAGAACTTGCTATGTTAATAGCATATAATATTAACCAGTCTGGTACATGTTCGGTATCAGACCATCGATCTACTATAATTTTATGTAGTAGTAATTATATACATCAACCTAGGTTAAGTGTTGACAGACAAACTAGCCCTAAGCTAGATTTAAACTAGTTTATAAGACAACAGCTAAGCAGTCTTTTTCTATTGTGCATCAAAATATTCAAGGCTTGGCTAGCAAACTATTAGAAATAGAATTATTTTTAAATCATAATAGTATTAAAATATTTTGTGTAACAGAACATTGGCTTAAACAATGTCGGTTGTTAATACATATTGATAATTATAAATTAAAAAGTATATACTTTAGGACAAACGCTATTCATGGAGGTTCTCTTATTTTTGTACACAATAGTTTAAAATGCAAGGAACGAACTGACATTGTTAGCCTTTCTGTAGAACGCACCATTGAACTGTCCTGTGTTGAGCTTGAGCGTTACATTATTGTTTGCGTATACAGACCTCCTTCCAGTGACTATAATATGTTTGAGACAGTCATGGAAGAAATATTAAAGCGTTTAGGCAGGAGTAAAAAGAAGGTAATAGTATGTGGTGATTTTAATATTGATTTACTTTCACACACACAAACGGCTACACGAATAGTTAATTTGTTTCATTCATTTAATCTGTATAAACTTTTTGATCAACCCACACGAATAACACCTACTTCTGCAACTTGTATTGACAATATATATTGTGATTGCAACTGTTTAGAAAAAAATATTCTCAACACACTAACTTCGGATCACTGTGGCCAGAAAGTAGTTTTTGAGTGGGATTACATACCTACATTTAAAAGAATTAACGTTAGGCCTATAACTAAAAAAGGCATTCATACATTTAGAAATAATATTGATAATAAACTGCCTGACCTGAATGATCAATCCTTTCATAAAAATCCTTGTGAAATGTTTACAAATCTTTTTAAATTAATTCATAGTGAATATGAAAAAATATTTAAAGTTAAATCTTTAACTATTACCAAGGATTTACCATTCAGTCAATGGGCAACTCCTAGTATACTCAGATGCAGGAACGTTCTTTACGAGTTATATGGTATGAAACAATATAACAAAGACTTATCATTTCTTAGTTACGTTAGAAATTATTCAAAAACGTTTAAAAAAGTTTGTTCCACTGCCAAGAGTTTGTATGTCAGAGATAAAATACGCAACTCTGACAATAAAGTTAAAACGGTTTGGACAATTATTAATTAATGGTGAAATGGGCAAAAGCCAATCAAATGATAGTACCATAAAACTTGTCAATGCTGGTAGGGTCATTGACAAAAGTGCTGATGTTGCGCTTGCTTTTGAAGATTTCTTTAGTAGTGTCCCTGCTAGTATTACTAAGAAATTAAATTCGTCCTCAGCGCTTGCAGAGTCCTTTTTGAGGGACCACGTTGCTGAGTGTAACAAATTATTTGAATTGCGCCACGTGACTGCTGATGAAATTGTTAAAACGTTTAAAACATTAAATTTGAAAAAAACATGTGATCTCTGGGGTATGTCTGTTAATTTAGTAAATAATATCATAGAAAATATTGCCAAACATCTAGCGTTTATATTTAATCAGTGTTGCGACTGTGGTCTATTCCCTGATTTACTAAAGTTTAGCAAAGTTATTCCTTTATTTAAAAGTGGTGACCAAGAAGACTGTAATAACTATAGGCCAATTTCCATATTACCAACTTTGAGCAAAGTCTTCGAGAAATTAATCTTAAACCAATTAAGTAGTCATTTTGCATCAAATGGTTTACTGCACGCCAAACAGTATGGTTTCACAAAGGGTCGCTCTACCACTGATGCCGGAGTAGCTCTTTTGTCACATATATACAAAGCATGGGAAAATTCAAAGAATGCTTTGGGGATATTCTGCGACCTTTCTAAGGCTTTCGACTGTGTAGAACATTCCACTCTATTACGGAAACTAAATTTTTATGGTATCAAAGGTTTAGCTCAGGATCTCATAGCTTCATATCTTCAGAACAGGGTACAAACCGTTGTCGTTAATGGAGAGAAATCTTGCGGTGCGCCGATTAACATAGGTGTTCCGCAGGGATCTATCTTAGGACCGTTTTTGTTCTTAGTGTATATTAATGACCTACCTTATTATTTGCAGGATATGTGTGAAATAGTACTGTTTGCAGATGACACCTCATTAATATTTAATGTGGATAGACATGACACAAATGTTGACGAAGTAAACTCTGCTCTTTTACGCATATCCGATTGGTTTAATGCTAATAATTTACTACTAAATGCAAAAAAAACAAATTGTGTAGAATTTATCCTCCCAAATGTAAAAAAGGTGAAAAGGAATATTATTTTAAACGGGGAGGTATTATACCCTGTGGAATCTACTGTTTTTCTTGGTTTGACACTAGATGAGAAGCTACAATGGGGGGCCCATATTACCACCACCGCTGCTAAGCTCAGCTCAGCTGCATATGCAGTGAGAAGAATAAGGCATCTCACCGATGAAGAGACGGCTAGATTGGTTTACTTTAGCTACTTTCATAGCATTATGTCCTATGGAATTCTACTATGGGGCAGGGGTGCAGATATAGAAACTATATTTATACTACAGAAAAGAGCCATACGCTCTATATATAATTTGCGTGCTCGAGACTCACTAAGAGATCTCTTTAAGAATACTGGTATCCTTACTGTACCGTCGCAGTATATATTTAATAATATTTTATATGTACACAATAACGCTTATTTACACACAAAAGTAGGAGATAGACATTGTTATGACACAAGAAACAGAAATAAAATTGAAATTCCATTTTTCCGGCTAGCTAAAGTTAAAAATTCATTCATGGGTCAAGGTATACGCTTTTACAACAGAATTCCTCATAATATTAAAGAGTTCAGTAGTTCTAAATTTAAAACTTATATAAAAAATGTACTAATTCAGAGAGCCTATTACAGTATTAAGGAATATATGGACGATAAAAACCCATGGAGGGTTGTCGCGTAAAAACCACAGGACAGTTCTTTGGCATATTATGATTATAATGTACATAAAATTTATTTAGTTTTATGAAAAGCGAGCGAAACCACGGGCTGAAAGCTAAGAAAATGACAAAAAGCAGGACTAAACATGAACATTGTACCTATCATGTGTTTTTCGATAAAAAGTACATAAGCTTTCTTAAAGTAATTTGTATAGGTAATTTGTATAATTAATAAATATTATAGCAGAATTTTCCCGCAGCCCTGATCCTTTATAATTAACAAATAATTGTTAATATCCAGAGTCTAGACGATGTTACTTAACTATTAGTTATCCTTTGATATTAGGTATTTGATTAAATTTGCGCAAACCCTTTTAACATTATCACAAAATATGTACAATGTAATAATCTAAAACGATACTCGAATTGATTTGTTTATTATTTTCTTTACTCTCAATCTATTAACTTCTACGTGCGTTTTCATCATCTTTTATTATTTAATATATAATATATATATATATTTTTCAGGTCTTGCAAGAATACAGAGATTTGGCCCGTGCGATCCGGAGGAAATTAAAGCTGAACTTTACACAGACCATACAAAAATTGAACACTTTCCTAATGCGAAAAAACATAAGGCTAGTTACAATGTAAGTAATATGAAAGTCTCGAAAAAATAATAAACATCATAATATTGTCTTCCTGTGTTGTCTTCTAATAAAAAAGTTTTGTATATTTTCTACTGCCTTCAAAGGAAAGGAGGAGGTTCTTTATTTGGCTGTATTTTCTTTATGTTTATTACCGCGGAACTTTAGACTGCGACTGGATTAACCGATTTTGATGATTCTATTTTTTAATTTGAAAGCTGGTGTCATTTTGTATAGTTTTAATAATTTGAGATTTGTTAAAAAATAATTATTAACACAATTGTATGACGTTAACATTAATTATTTTTTCAGTTCACAATATTCGCCAACTTCGAGTACTCCTGCATCGTGTTCCAAGTATTCCACTACAAGAAATGGGCGGTAGAAAAACCAAAAATATACCTCCATAAATGGTGTCTATCTCCCAAACCCCTCTGCTATGGAATGCACTTCCTTCAAATAGACTTCTATGTTGATATATTCTTTAAAGAGTCAATTACTTACAGAGTCATGGTATATGGGCAAGAAATAAAATTCCTAGATATCAAAAGAGCTACAGCATATTTTAATACTAAAAGAAAATATCCGGTAGTGCCGTATGTTCAAATGGGTATAAATACTACAGGGCTTTGATCTTTTGAAAAATATGTTATTTTCACTTTGTTATAGAGCAGCGAATAAATAAATTGTAAAATATGATGATGTTGGTTTTATTTATGAAGTAGACAGACGCTTATTATAATATCTACAGAGGTTTCTAAACTTAGTATTAAAAGCTTTATTTGACTTCAATAGGCAATTCATTCGAAAACTGTTTATATTTTTCCATTACTTCATTTAATTTTCTCTCACGCCTCGTTTTACGGTAAATCATAAAATCAACGTTCATTAGGACCGTTTGCTTTTTGATGTTTTCTGCCAAATGTAATGAAGTTTGTTGATCATCTGTATACATCCATATATCGTATTTACATTAAAATGAGTCTTTATCGCTAAAGCCATTAACAAAGACAAGTCAGTATCACTTTTTTCATTAAAATTTATTTACATACATTAAAAATTATCGTATCTACGTGTTTGATAATACCACAGGATACCTAATACAATTTTTAACTCCATTGTTTTTATCTCTCGATTTTCGTAATAACATCCAATTCTAAGTTCAAAAATTACTTTTTAAAACATTTTATTCGTTTTACTGGCAACTTCTTTTTTAAACTCAAGGGTTGGCCAAAGTTTGAGGCGAGAACGGTATTTGCATAATTTCTCGACCGCTGTCGTGAGCGGTCAACTGTGTTACATAATTTAATGAGTAAAACTTGTACATTGAAAGTTTTGTAAATAATTAGCTGAAATTATTAGTGCTTTGCATTCAGTTATTTATTATCGTTCGATTTGCTTATTTCAGAAGTAAAATAGACTAGACTATAATTACCTGGTGCCAGAATGAGGCATGTTGTTGCAGATGTCTTTATATTATGGTGATACTGGACATGTTTTATTCTGACTTCTACTATATTTAAAAAAAACACAATCAGTTCCATATAATGAAAAATATGAAAATATATCTCATTTTTATTAATAATATTGACGTAAAAAAATTAATATACAATTATGAATGAAATTTTCAATTACGCCAGAAAAATATCCATCGTGCGATTGTCCATAATTTTATTGCAAGATATGATTTGGGAAGAAATGTATTAAAAATTACCGCCAATATTCTAAAAGCGGGAAATATAAGAGCATTTTTCCATCGAAAATTTTACCTAGATTGCTGGAAAAAGTACATTTTAACTAAACTGATAAAATACTCTAACGGACTGGCTTTGTCACTTAAGCTATTCTACTTAATTTAGTGAAGTGAAGGTGAGGTTTTTATATCGATAATTCTAATTTTGTATATAAAAAATATCAAATAAAATACTAGGTATTGAACGTTGTAAAATATGCGCATAAATGTTATTTTCATATCAAAACTAAAGTAAGTATATCTCAGATAAATTCTTTGTAAAAATTTAGACATTGGAGAGTGATGGGTGCAAAATATTCTTTCTATCACAATGCAAAAAAGAAGAAACTATCAACCTCAAGTATAAAAAAATGTTACACTAAATTTTTTTCCAACCCCGATAAAGAAGTTTCACTTCAAAAATTAACACATTCTCCATATATCTTATGTCTTCACTGAATTGTGAAACGTTAACGTTAAGTTATTTAGGATAACTACTACTACATGAAATACTACTACATAATAATATTTAAATAATTTGCAAATATTGTTATCACAAATATAAGTTCCAGTGTTAAACTCTCAGACAATTCCCGTCAAAGATAATCTTATCGTTTGACCTAAAAAGGACACTTAACACTTGTAATGGAAACAAGACAACTTCAACAACTATCAACCATTTAATACAGAAACTTCCAACTTGCGACTTTGCTCAAGTAACGTCAGTTACAAGGTTTAATCATAGTACGCGACGCGACTTTAAAAATCTCTTAGTGATATTATAAATATTGATATAATAAGCGTGGAAGTAATAGGTTTTCTTCATGGATCATTTGATAAGACTAAAATTATCAATTCGTCAACTACCTATGTTATTAAAAGAAAGTCTTACTAGTTACACCACTTACAAGTCATGGACGACTGAACGAATTTAGATGATTTTTGCTGTTGGATTTGTCTCCGCCTGGATAAAGATAATATTTTTAGAAAATGAGAAAAGAATTGAAAATGAGTCGGGGCGAGAAGGTATAATTTGTACCTTTGGTAAATGTGTCATTATGTTTCTATCAACACGTCGGTCGATAATAATATATCGATAAATATGCACATCACTATCCAGTGAATTCGCCGTAGGACGAGGACGTTTCCAATAGATTAGTTCGATCGCACCAGATAATTCCGTGAACCTCTTTAGAGCTTTCAACAAATAATTAACACCTATTTCTTTAAATGCCTTAAGTATATTGTTCATTGAATAGAGAAATGTTTACTCTATCCTTTGCATGAATTTATTCACGTTCCCGGTTTAGCGAGACTTACTTCCATTCTTAGTACTCGTTACGTTAATTAATTTTACACGTTATTTTCAGGTGTTTATACTGTTGTCACGGATGAATTCTACACATACCCGTGGCCCTGTCGTTGATGCGGCTTGAAGGAACACAGTGGGGTTTTGGTCGGTAGGAATCCGACATAACCCACGGCCTCTTCCCCGGAGGCCGTGGGTATCTATGCAAGATTTCCCCACTAAAAAAAAAAAAAGGTGTTTATACTGTTTGTGTAAGGAGTTGTTAATAACTTCTATGACTTCTAACAAAGACATTAAATACAAGCTAGAAATACAAAAACATCTGTGTTGCAAAATCACATGAAATTTAATTATGAAATTTCGTCGAGTAGTATAACACAATATACAGATACATACAGTAAGGAAACTTCATACAAAATGTTCGAAATGGCTCCCCCCCCCATCAAGCGTGTTTACGAGGGTATTGAGGGGGATCGATAGTAGCGGGTGACACATCCACAGATTTTGAATGACATTGCAAAGATACATAGTATAGAAAAAAGTTTAAAGTGATGTCAATTCACATTAAATAAATATCGATTGTTTCAGTTTGTAGCCCTTTCAATAAATATATTTGTAAATACCGTATCTGACTACAAGTTAAAAAGAGACTATTTTTTAATTTCTATAGATATGGCAGCATGAGTTTTAAATTATGTTGACATATTTCCACCAAAATGATAGCTACAAATAGTCACTATTAGGAGTCCAGTCTGTTTAAAGATCGCATCTATTTTTTACGCAATCTAGAAGAGCACAAAAATCTAAAAAAATGTAAACCTTAAAAAAATCTTGTTTAAATTTATGTGCATAATTACGTAAATATTAGGGAAGAAAAAGATAGATATTATAATTATTGTATTTTTATCGATACGTGACTTTACCACTTTGTCAAGCACTAAGCCTGTCAAACTATTTTCTTTTTCATCCTAAAACAAAAAGGTGGAGGTTCTATGCTCGTATAATAATAATTTTAATTTATTTTTGCATATTTTGTGTTTTTTAATTTAATTTAATTTATCGTTTTAAAAATAATTTAGTAGGTATACCTACATACAAGTATTGTAAATTCTGGTTTAAAAGAATTATTGAATATATGTATAATACAAATATCAAGCATCCATACTAATATTATGCGAAAGTAACTCTGTCTGTCTGTCTGTTACTCAATCACGCCTTAACTACTGAACCAATTTGCATGAAATTTGGTATATAGATATTTTGATACCCGAGAAAGGACATAGGCTACTTTTTACCCCGGGAAATAGGATAGGTTTTATCCCGGAAATCCCACGGGAACGGGAACTATGCGGGTTTTTCTTTGACTGCGCGGGCGAAGCTGCGGGTGGAAAGCTAGCTATAAATAATTTAGGTACATTAAAAAGCCTTTGGCGTCCATAACAAAACAAACTTTCGAAATATAGCACTGATAAAAACGTATTTACCAAGGTGTATTAATTCGGATTGTTTCTTCTTGTAAATTCATATTTAGGCTACACCATTTTTTTTATTTTAACGGGTTTTTATCTCAAAATTACCACAAAATCAACTGTGAAAAAAAAGCAAACAGAAATATACAGGCCGAATTGATAACCTCCTCCTTTATTTTTGAAGTCGGTTAAATATCAAAAAGGTAACAGCCCTATAGCTATACGTCATAATTTCATCGCAGGGGCTTAGTTTCCTAACTGTATGTACGTATAAGTATATCTGTCAACTGTGGTAGTAAGTACGGTAATGTTTTACGTCATGGATAAAAAGACAGGTACTTAGAGTTTTTTACTAATATAATAACAAAACTTTTAGGTTGCCTTTGCGCTGCTCTATTATTTTAGCACTATAGCCTTTATCCGAATGTAATCAATTTGATACCATAGAGCAAACAAAATATTACCAACTAAATCTGTAAGCGAATTCATTGCAACAAACTTTATCAACAGAATAACCAAATGCTCGAGAAGTAACGATGTGGTTTAGATATATTGAAATACTAAAATATAAATAATTCTAAAATCTGAGTAAAGTTTCGTAAATCGTCGTATTATTAAAAAGGAACAATATAAAATACAAATTATGAAATGAATATAGTTTATGGAAATTATAGGATATAATATTTAACTGTCTATGATTTCCTTATTATTTATTTTTTACTTTTATATAACTACCGATCTACTGATAAACTTTTTAACACAGTTAACGATTCTTAAAGCATACAGCCAAATAGAACTAGAATTAAAACTCCATAACTATTTATCATTCACATTGCGTAGTGTATTGGCGCCAAATTGGACTAGGAATAATGGTGAGATATGAGCGCACAGATAAGCTAGACTTAACCGATTTAACCAGCCTGCATTCAACGAACGGTATTAACGCGTTGTGATTAAATTGACGGATTTATGGCAACATTATTTGTTAAGAGCTTTATTTAAATAAACATTATAATTATCTTTGAATATTTTGTATTAAAACTGCGAATAAATATTAAATCAACTTTTCGGGCATTTTTCGTCTTTAGTAAGTATTAGTGTTATATTATGTAGCATATAGGATTAAAATCGTCTCACAAATAAAACGACAAAATATACCTATGCCTAAATAACCCATATTTGAAAGAGTCAAAGATAATATTGTAGTTTCATTAGGGCTCGCATTAGGGTTTCACCAAACAGATTAAAATTAAACTTATTTTGTATCTGTCAAAACCTCAATAAATACAGATTCAATAACATTCAACAGACCAATTACGGCAATAGCGTCTCAGAACTTGTATTAACCGTGTTAATTATATAAATTAGCGTATAGTGTATAGACCAAGTTCTTGATAGCAACAAGCGAATTAATTCCGTACAAAGCAATAGGCCGGTGCGGGTATTGTTCGAGCGTGCTATTGTCGCGTGAACCAGTCTTGTAGAGACGGATTGTCTATTACCATAATAGGTGTCTTTTAGGGCCCCTTAGCTAAATTTTCTTGACAATAAAGGATACCTAATGAAATACATAAATTGTTTAGAATAAATTAGTTTGATGAAAGGTTATGGCAACGATTTCAATAATTTCGCAGTGATAATAAAATTAAAAAAAATCTTTGATTGGAAAGTAGGTACCTACCATAAAATAACGCTTTACGAAAGTTCTCATCTTGCTATTCAAAATATAATATTATCTAGCTTATTTTACACCAGCAACTGCAACTCGCATTTCCGCACATTAGGTTAAAGCCTAAATAATATTAGTCAGATATTTTTATAAATTCGTTAGGAACTTTATCGCAATAAAAACGCTAGAAATTTGCAAGAAATTCATCCACCCAACACGTCAAAAACCTATACTTGTACGTCTAAATATATATTTTTTTTTTCAATTTACAACTTAACATTTAAATGAAAGAGAAAGACTCTTTCCTATCAGTTAGCGAGTAGTTTCAAAGGTCCAAATAAACAACAAATAAAAAAAATCTCTTTGTAATATTTAATCGAAATCCTAGGCATTTAACTATTAATCGCAAATCCTCTCGAGACCTTAATCCAGCCCTGTCCAACACAAGCCATTGTACGCAATTACTAGACCTAAACACGTTCAATGTTTTGGGCTAGATCAGTGGCGGCGTAGCATAGGTTGGCACCCGGGGCGACTTTCTATTGAGCACCCTCAAAATAAAACGATAAATATTAAACGTGTTTACGTGACTTTATTTTGCTAAAATACTCAATGACATTATCAAAATTTACTTTTCTGTCCTTTTCAATGGACAATATGGATAGATAGACTAGGGCCAATCCCTTCCAAAATGATAAAAACCTAAAAAAATCACAGTAGGATGAAACCCGTTAGAAAAGGAGGGGAATATGATAAAAATTAAAGGAAAAATAAATAACAGTCAATCCGAGTTCGGGAAGTGGGAGGGGGGGAGCTTTTAAGGCTAAAAAATGGTTTCTCTTGATTTCCGACAAAACTACATGTCCTATGGAAAAAAGTTCAATGGCAAAGTTGTAGATAATAAAAAGTTCTAATTTCTTCTTTGAATTTTTCACCTAAATTTTGAGGTTATGTGAAAAAATTGTGAATACAAAAGTTGTAGAACTTTTTATTACCTATAACTTTGCCATTGAACTTTTTTCCATAGGACTTGTAGTTTTGTCGGAAATCAAGAGAAACCATTTTTTATCCTTAGAAGCCCCCCCTCCTCCCACTTCCCGAACTCGGATTGTCTGTAATTTATTTTTCCTTTAATTTTTATCACATTCCCCTCCTTTTCTAATGGGTTTCATCCTACTGTGATTTTTTTTTGTTTCAAAAATTATCGGCCCTGGTCTAAGACTAGCACGTCGTGTTTGGCTCATTGTATATCTTAAGTAAGATTTTATTAACTTTAATTTTGAGAAAATTCTTTCACAAGAAGCCACCGAAACACAAATAGTTAAAAAAAGTCTTAGACATAGAGCTAGACTTGGAACAGACTCAGAATAGTCCCATTTTACAATAAATTTCAAAAGCTCCAGGGTAGTCCATTGGTTCGTTTCTTGAAGAGAAATGCTGGCGGCTTCCAAGTGGCGCCTCAGTCGTAAAATCTCCAAAATAATGTCCTCTGCAGAAAATTCATCATAGATTTTTTGTAAGATTTGGAACTATATCATGAAGGTCTTCTTCTGTTGACGTAAGTAGAGTTTCAGACTGAACAACACCAAATGCTCTAGTTCTTCGTGAAATCTATCAAGACATTCTAACATAACTCTATGCAACTCGTCTGGCAATGTTAGTCCAACGTCTTGGGACATTTCTCCTGGCATTCGTCGTCGGAATCTCCTCCTCCCTCTTCTTTCAAAGGAAATATCCAAGTCCTCACATTTTTCAGTTGCGTAGGAAATAGCTCTTTCCACTATTTGGATTGAGAGAACGTTGAGTTTGAAGAAAAAATTTTAGGGCTTTGATTTTTATAACAAACTTTTCCAGCGATAGCCCAGATGTTTGGATATACTTTTGTGTCTGATTAACTTCTTCTAGGATTTCACACCAAAAGGAAAGGTATTATTTAGTACTTATTGACTTTTCTTTGTCACCGTGTTGTCACCCCTGGATGCTTGGCACCCGGGGCGGACCGCCCCCACCGCCCCCCCTTTACGCCGCCACTGGGCTAGATTTAATTGAGATAGGTGCATAATGTGGTTATTATACTATAGATTCATTCTGTTTCACCTGCTTCGAATGATAATGTAAATACGATGGTCAATTAGAATTGTGAATCTAAGGGATTACAGTAAGACAGAGTAACTGATTTTGATGAATTTAAGTTTGTAGAGATTTACTGTTTAAATATATCAAAGAATATGTAATTATATAAATAATCATCCATTCCCTATGTCACTCACATTCGGTACTAATACTATCAGCGTTTAGTTTTGGGACGAGTTCATATTTAAAAAAATCCTTGCTTTTTTCCTTTACAGGAATGAACAATGAAAATATTCTCAATAATGAAAATCTATAAAATAACACTTGATAAATAAAATAAATAATAACAATCTTTATTGGAAATTAATATAACATAACTTTATGAGCATAACTGAATAACCTAAAATCATAAATACATAGCTCTATAACAATTTCTATCCCTCACGTTGTACGATTAACATCTCAGCTGCTAAAGTTACACCATTATTTCTTCAGTTTCACCAAGTTGTAATACTCAGTGAAATCACGATGCGATCAAATTAAATCTTCCTATCGCCTCGGTGCCTCTGAGTTAAAATATTCATTCGACAGGCCGCACACTGTACGTGGCACGCAGCCAATTTAAGATGAATACTTTAAACAAGAAGAACAGGGATTTATCGCAGGCCTCTTTACTGTTTAATAAACAGTTTACAGTGTAATAATGAATGAAAGTTAACATGATATACGATAAAAGCTTAATTTTATAAGGCTCATAAACATTTAAAACAGGTAATGTTAGTTTGTTTCACATCAGGATAAAATAATTTCTATTATGGTACATACAATTTTATTTATTTACTAGCTTCCCGCCAACAGCTTTTTCCGCCTAGTCAAAGAAAACCCCGGATAGTTCCCTGTTCCCGTTCCCGTGGGATTTCAGGGATAAAACCTTTTCATGTCTTTCCTCAGGTCTCAGGCTATCTCTGTACCAGATATGAAGTAAATCCATTTAGTACTTTTTGAGTTTAACCCGGACATACAGAAAATATTCAATGTACAGTTTTGACTTTCCTAATTTATAGATTATTAAATTAATGGTTTGGTACCATAATTTAACTTTAGTGCAAAGATTGCGTACTACTCTTGTTATTGTTATAGCAGCGTTTCTCAACCTGGGGTCCGCGAATCCCAGGGGGTCTGCAAACAAATCAAGAAAACAATGAAAACCTTAGTGACTAGATTATTCTGACGGCCGGACTTTGTATTTTTCAGTTTTAGGATGGAATAATCTGTCAAGTGATGGGTGGCTAAGCTATTTCATACAAAAACACTACAAGAAATCAATCAATTTTTAAAATAATATAGATTCAACTTATGCCTATAAGTTTTTTGGTGGTCTGTGGATGACGATAAGGTGGCTCTAGGGGTCCGCGGATCCTAGTAAGATGGCGCTAGGGGTCCGCCTTTGGAAAAGGTTGGGAAAGGTTGTGTTATAGCGTTTAATTCTTCATAGATATGAAATTAGAACTTATTTTTATTGTTAGAAATATTATCAGATAACCTAAGCCAATTATCTAAGTTGTTTCTCTATACTGATAACCTAAATAATATAGGTACTTACATTAATTTGTTTTGAAATTGTTAGTGAGAACTTATAATTTATAGTTAACTTGTTTAAGATAATTAATTTATTTTCTAAGAAATTTTCCGATTTTTTCATAGCAATTTATTCTATTAAAGGTAGAACCAATAAAAATTTCTTTACATTTCTGGCTTGATTATTATAACTACAATTTAAATAAACTAATTCATAATTTTTGCTTTTCAGCACTACAATCTAAGAAGATATACTAATTTCATAAATATACATCTCATCAATACTAAAGTAATATTAATACTCTACCAAGGTTACTAATAACATTAAGGACAAATAAAATCATGGCAGAAGAGAAAAAATCTCTATTACAAGTTTCAGCATTATTAACCAATGAAGAACTTGATAAAGCTCTCTCTAAATGGTTTCAAAAATCAGCCACCTTCAGTCATTGGGAGGTAAGACTATTATTACATTTTTAAAAGAAATTTATTAAAAAACATCATACATACATTTCTATAATTTTCAGGTTAATTGTATTATTCAGTCAGTCATATATTTGTAATATAAATTAAATTCAAATTATTTTGATCTGTGAATTCATCTTAAACTCATCCCGAAAACTCTGAGTTTTTAAATATTTATTGACTGTGAAATATTTCATTTACAGTATGTCAGTGAAACAGGCAAAGGCGATTCATATCTAAGCGAAGTAATGAGAATTAAAATATATGGTATTATTAATGGAGAGTCCCTGCATGTGCAAGTAGTCCTCAAAACAATTCCCAAGAATGTTTGCCGTCGCCTCACATTCCGGAGCCACGACTTTTTCAAAAACGAAATAAACGTCTATCAAAACGTCTTGCCTGTACTACTTGAATTTCAAGCAGAAAAACGAGTCACCGATCCGTTCACACATTACGTTAATTTATTCCTAGCTCTCTCTGATGGAGTTAATGATGTAATATGTTTAGAAGATGCATCTCTTGATAAATATGGCAGCCCGGTACGTCAAGAGGGCATTGATTATGAACATTTCAAAGTAACGTCCGAAGTTCTAGCTAAATTTCATGCTTTGTCCTTTGCAATGCGCGATCAAAGACCAGAGGAGTTTGCTAAAATCAGCAGTACTGTATTCGAAACCTATTACGATCCAAAATACACAGATTGGTATGCCAGGTTTTGGAATAGAATATCAGGCATTGCTATAGACGCAGTTGAAAAAGAATATCCCAATACAATTTATGTGGAAAAAGTCAAAGAATTCGCTGTTCCCAAATGCTACCAAGATATGATTAAAGCAGTTCAAGATAAAACTAACGGTGTTATTTCACACGGTGATTGTTGGACAACCAATTTTCTATACAGATATCAAAATAGTAAAGTAGTTGATGCTAAAATGATAGATTTTCAACTATCAAGATATGCTAGTCCAGTTTTAGACTTGATATTTTGTATCTACGCATGTACAGACCAAGAGTTACGATTAAAGCACTATGACGATATATTGAAGAATTATTACAGTGTTTTATCGAATCAAATAAAGGAATTAGGTAGTAATCCAGACAATGTGTATTCTTGGGATACTTTTATGGGTGAAGTTAAGAAATATTCGTACTTCGGTCTCGCATTTTGTTTTGAATCTACGCCGTTCATCATATTAAGTCCTGAAGATGCAATTGTTATGGATATGGAGGTAAATGTAATGAAATATAAATTATTTGTATGTGAAATGGTATTTTATCTTTATATTATTCATTTATAAACAGTGTTTATAGTATGAGATTCAATATTATGCTATTTTTATTATTGAAGGTAGATAGATAACACAACATATTATAAATCTCGTTTTTGCCTTACATTTCAAAATAGAGTGTATCATATTATGCTATCGTCCATGAATTTATATGTTTACATTTAAAAAATAAATTATAATTTTCAGGGTAACGAAAAGAAGGACATCGACGACTTTTGGCAACTACCGCCAATTGCAACTAAAGAGGGTAGATTAAGAGAAGCCAACAATGTAGTACATTGCGTCGACAATGGATATATTTAAGTATAATCATAGAATACATATATACTGGCGTAGAAGCGGTCTATGCGAACAAACTAGCAGTTAAAACCGTTATTTTTTTTTCTTTTTCTATTTTTTTTACGGTTCTGCTGCTACAGCGAGTGCTACATGTGTTATGATTTATATTTAACTTCTACTTGAACGGACATATTGATAAAATCAAGTATTTGTATAGTATTTAATATTTTATTATTGTATTAAGGGCCGATTTTTCAATGCTTGGATAAAACTTATTCGTCGAATAATGTATAAAACTATCATTTTAAAAACGTATTCTAATTGCCCGTATCTGACAGTTTACGTGACATTTTAATATTATCGTGTAATAGTTCATTGGACGGATAAGTTTTATCCAAGCATTGAAAAATCGGCCCTTAATATAGCACAGAGAAATATACATATATTTTATATTATAATATATAAAGCTACACTACCACTGACTCACTGACTGACATCGGGTTTCTCGAAAACTACGGGGAAAGTTGGGGGGGATTTCGACGTGGACGTGTAGAGGTGCTCCCAGTGACCACCG
>CAJQZM010037190.1:2024-25435 GCA_907164665.1 Colias nastes | reverse complement strand
AGAAAAAATTAAACCTCCCGCTTAGTTTGACTTCCCGCCAAAAAGTCATATTTTAATTAAATGAAAAATTGTTGCCAGTATCGTTAAGCACTTTTAAAATGTAATTAACTTAATATTATAACTTGGCACGTTTGTATGATAATAATAGAAATTCCAGGTTTTGAAATCTATTATTTAGGTATACGAAACAGAGTATTTTCCAGCAAAGCATGATAAAAATTGGAGTTCCTTTAGTTCTATAGTTCCTATAGTTTCTAAAGCGAGTTTTGGCCACTCGAGCTCAAAAAATTTAATAAAAAAAAACGTAAAACTTAATGTCTTGCAAACTTCCGCACGTAGCGCATTTCTTTGTAGGTACCTAATTTTAAAAAAAATATACCTACTTGACGTTCACGTATCAGACCCTGAAATTATGCAGTTCCTTATAGGTACTTAAAAAAAAAAACAAATTCATTGCATTCTGCGTTCTGCTTTTTAGTTGAATGTTGCGTAATTTGAACATAAACAACAAAGGACTTTTATAATTGTTGAGTCATGTCAAGTTTGCTGGCGAACAAGGACTTAACAGGATATTAGTCAGAACGATAGCGTTATCAAACTTTCCCGAATTGCATTTTTGTTTGGAACATAAAAACAGTAGTTCGATAACAGCCACATTGCTGGGCTGATAATGATTCCGAATGGCACAAAAAATGCTATTGTTCTAAGGCAACGAATGTAGAATTTTTTAAGACATTTTTTTTAATTTAAATGTATTGTAGTTTGACAATTTACTAGTATCAGTTGGAACTGAATTTTTGTATTTATCAAATAACAATTTGTAGTCATTTTTATTTTGTTTGTTTTTCCACCTTTCAAATACAAAACCCAAATCTTACTTTTTAATAGACATAAAAAAGGTTAGCTTTATGGTTCACTTATCCCGAAATAATGTTAAATGTGTTTTAATTAAGCTTCTTATTTAACAGATCGGCAGAGTCGCTAGATAAATTCCTGGTAAAGCTATAATCCTATATAAGATCTATAACTATGAAAGTGAAGGTACTTTCATAGTTATGGACAAGGTTATAGATAATTTTGGACTATAACCTATAACCTGACATAATAAAAGATTCTATGTATAATCTATATATACATATAAATAAAAATGAAACCCGTTTTCCTTGGTCACGGCATCACGAGTGAAAGGCTGAACCGATTTCGATAATTCTTTTTTTATTATATTCCTTGAAGTACGAGGATGGTTCTTATGTAGAGAAAACGTAAATATGTACCACGGGTGAAGCCGGGGCGGACCGCTAGTAGTGCAATATTTTCGTAGAAAGATACTCCTACGTCAAATTGCAAGGATGTGCGTACGAACAAGATAGGCTGATTCATTTTAAAATTTGTAATCTTTTCCGATAACATATTTTGTGTCCATATTTAATAAGTATTTCGGAAAAATCCCATGAAATTCCTATGTTTACGCAAACCTGACTCAAGTGAATGATCTTATCTCTACATTGGTCAATATAACATTTAAATAAGTTTTGTGAATAAACGTAAGCGCTTACGCATACAAAAATTGTGTAAAAGCAGAGAATACAGAGAAAGCTTAGCTTCGAGACTTCTCAATAGTTTTTTTGCCTTTAATAATTTTTTGTAATATTTTTTTATACCTTATACCTATAGTACCTATTATATTGTCTGTACTAATACTTGTACAATTTTACGTAATTTCTATAGACTTCATACCGGTGGGCTACAAATAAATCTATGACTAGTTAAATTGTCTCTTAGCAACATATGAATAAAGAAAATATATATAATTGTATCATCATACAACCTTATCTTTAAGCTGTACCAGAGATAATATAATACTTTGCTGTACCAAGAAGTGCGGCGACTTTAAAAGTTTTTGCTCACTCAAAATTTGAGGAAAAATGTACTTACGTCATGCATTACGGTCAGGGTCACCAAGGGTTGTATAGACAACGTATTATTGTCCTCTTATATATAAATAACGTATTTTATTATACGCTGTTTAATATATTTTATCTTACAATTGCCTTGGGGTGAGATATATCCTTTAATGAGTGTTAAATATGTCACTTTCAAGTACAGAAAGGCTTTTTAATTTTTTACATACTTTTTTTTCAATTATAATATTATGTTGATATTAACTTTCTGCAATTATTAGTGACTTTTATTATTAGCTACGACCTGTTTAGTAATAAAGATGTTTGTTATTCTCTAGTTATAATTAAAATGATAACAATTACGACCTGTGAATCCATTTCAAAGTTATCAGTAAGCAAATTAATCTTTATAAAAAGAGAAGTCTAAATATCAAGCCAAGGAAATAGAATGACTACCTAGAGCAATATTATTTATTAGGAGCAGTATTTAAAAGTAATCAATTGTTTTTTAAAGACCAAAAACGATGGGGAGTCTTATAAATATTAGGAACCTAGGTACTCAATAATTTAAGATGGAAAAACCGTTATGAATTATGATATTATTAGCGTATATCACTGAAAATATTCAAACATATATTTGTACACAATTGCAATATTATTCATTCTGATGTAACAACGAGAATACTAGATCCAAAAAGTTTTAAAAGAAACAATTACAATCGATATTGGTGCTAAGAAATTAGTGCCGGCCTTTCACGGATAGTCTAGTTGTCACGTAATTTTCAGTTGCGTCAAAATTCGTCACGGTAAATGACCCGCTATCTGTGTTACGTGCATCCCATGACTCAGATAAAATTGTTACTATATGGTGTATAGTTTGTGAACTCGTTGACCTTTAGTCTGCTATGAGTGTTGGTGTTTTCTGCTTTGTGCTATTTATTTGATTGGTAACAGGTAACTTGGTAATTGCTTTTCAAACCAATATATGATATCATTTATGTAGAGCTAATTTAAAAACTGCTTCATTTTCTGCTGCTGAAAATTTGAGAATTATTTTATCGATTAAAAGGTTTCATTATTTACGAACTTTATTCCGAAAACAGTTGTGGATTGATTCTTATCAAATAAACTTATTAATAAGACATTCAACTTTGATAGTCAATTCGTTTACAAGAAAAATATTGACTTTAAGTATACTTTGTATTTGTATTGTATGTGTATATTCTTCTTCTCTTAATTAATGGCTCCACGTATTATCTTGAAGGAACTTCGTTTTGGAATAAACAACTTTACTATTATTTTTCAGTAAAGTATTGATTACCTAGGTAGCAAGGAAATGAAATGAACAAAAGCGACCAAACTTTTTCCAAAGGAAATACTCAATGACCCTGGTGCAGTCACGGTGGTCGCCGGAGTACAAAGCATCAGATGTGGATCAATTGCACTGACCTGCTTTGTGGACAATATAATCAGCACTACGATACTGCTAGTTGTTTCGGTATAGGATTGTTTGATAGGTTGGGAGTATTGTTCTTTAATTATTGATGTAATTAATGGTAATGAATATCAGTCAAAATATTGTCATTTGTAATGTTTTTTTGGATGCATTTATTTATTGATTATAACATAGATTTTAGTAGTATTTAGATGTGAAATTGTAAACTAAGTAAAATACAAATAAGTAGTTATAATAATTGCGATTTTCCGTATTAAACTTACTGTATTTCTTTTCAAATGTTGTCAAAAGTTGACAACTCACAATAAAAAAAAAAGACGGGTTGCACTCCGGGAGTGCCGGCAGAAGTGAAAACGCGCGTAGTAGAGAGGGGATAGCTGTCTACTCTCCATCCGTCTTTAACGCTTTTTCGATCAGGTCACGTGTCCTGACGCGAGTTTAAGATTTTATACCCATTACAGAAAAAGTGCTCAACGCCGCTAAAGAAGTTTTCACTTCAAAAAAACTCACACAGCAAGATTTTTGCTATTTATTCATATAATAGAGCAATTAATGAAAACATCAAATTATATCTACAATGTATATTACGTCTCGTTGGCTATATTATCTCATGTTTTTGTTTTTTTTATACAAGATCGCTGCCATTGCATCTACTTTTTTAAAAATATAAAAAAATCGTAAGATAGTAGAGATTTTTAAAACATTTCTACATTCAACGGTTAAATTAATGTATACGATCGCTACAATTCACAAGCTCCATTCCCATAAAATAAATCTTCCTAGAAAATATGCAATTATCGGAACATTGTAAATAATGAGTGTTTACAGTGTACCAACTTTATCACGGCTACTCGCGTTTATTGTGGCGATGTGGGTTCAGTGACCCGTATGTGGTCAATGTAACATGGACACCGCAACCCAACCGCCCAGTAATAGTAGAAATATTGCATACATATTGCGATATTTGTTAAGTGTAATATGAGTTTGCGGGAATAGGTTAAGAGCATGGTACGAATAAATAGATTGTGTGTACTACTTAATAGTTCCTATACTACTGTGATAGATATGTGGCTAACACACAATGTATTAATGGGTCAATTATTGATGGGTGAATATTGTTTTGCTGTTTTTAAGAACTTTGTAAGATAATAAAAGCTCTAGTTAAATTCTACATTAGTCTGTCTCTTTGTTTGAGAATTTCAACAATATTTTGTGGTATTGAAGGTAGGTTGAATTAAAGGCTGTTTTTGATGACAATGATGAAGCTGTTAGTTTTGTGTTGACGATTTAAAAAATAATGAAATTAGTTAAAATGAAGATACTAGGCCATGAATGAACCCTCCGGCGTTTTTTTATTTGTTCACACACCTCGAATTCTAATGTTACATAACAAATTATTATTAACGAGAGGGCTTGTTGACTGAATATGTTTCGTAAACTTCATTTAAATTAAAAGCTGTTTATTCTTTCATGAACTCTACAATATTGCATTCTTATCTAAAGCAGATAAGAATTCAATATTTTTATTTTAGAAACATATTTTCAATAACAAATATTTACAAATTACACAGTCAACAAGCCCTCTTGTTAATAATTTGTTATGTAACATTAGAATTCGAGGTGTGTGAACAAATAAAAAAAAGACAATGGGAATGAATACAATGATAGTCTATTGTTTGTTAAAAACAGTCAATATATTATAACGATACCCAAACAAAATACCCATTAATATATTAATACGGTATTTATACATCATTAATTTTAATATTATTAAAATGCATTCCGAAGTGCACATAATATGTTATAATAGAAGTTACAGAAGTATTTTGTTTGTTTAACTAAGTAACTATAGATTTATGATTTTCGTGTCACAGTGTTGCTAAATTTCTCTGAATCGGCTTAACATATTTATATGAAACTTTATGAATATTCCATGGATGTCAGTTTCAGGTCGTAATCTATTTTTCATACCCTATTATGTATAAAGTATTATGTATATAAGTAAGTGAAAAGGGTATGTAGGCAGTAAGATTTTTATAAATTTATAAAGAAAAAATTCATTCACGAGGCGGGACTCAAACCCGCATCCTTTCACGCCAATCCGGGGCGGATGCTTGACCAAATCAGCCACTCTTGACCCGCCAGAGCGATCGAATTTATTCTATTCTTTCAGTTTTATGTGTCTAAGGGACACACCGCGAAAGAAAGATTTTTGCCAGGTCACTTAGTATTTTATGCACACCTTATACAGTTTTCTTACTATGTTAATATACTCTGTACTTCCGATCAATGAGTAATTATATTTGATTTGTAAACAAATTGATAGTAGGGTCACTGCATCTCCCTCTATAAAACGGCAATTTATCGACACGATTAATTAATGTACTATAAATTATAAGCAGGATTTTTATAACTCATAAAGTAAGCGGTACGTTTTCCTATACATTCTGCTAATTTCAAACTGCATGAATATATCAGAAATTGAAGTGTTAAAATCGTTATAGGTAGACAGTTCACTCAAAATCACTATAAATTAAAATACCTGAAGTCTATAAGCAATTTATAACAGGTAAGTTCCATATTAAATACTGTCAAGAAGAAACTCTTATTAGAGTAATTAGGCTTAAATGATATATTAGTAAATAATAATATACATTATCCATGAACTTAGTGAAAGCGATAGCATATCTACGGATTATTCATTAATAATAGTAATTTTCTATTTAGTCTGTGAGAGTAAAATCACCAGCGTCTTCCAATGAATAGAATCATTAGTGCACGTCATGCAAGATGATTATAGCTACCTTAAACGGATATCAAAATATAACCGAAACCTTGGTCGAACTATAAAAATGGATATTATCGCTATCTGTATGTTGTTGGATGTTTTATATGTTCTATAGTACGAGGGTAAAAATATGTACCTACTTATTAAATTTATATTTCAAACAATATTAAAAAGGTCCAGTGCGATTTTTTAGAAATATGCACTTTATAAGATGAACTGAGTTTTGCTCTAGTAATAATACCTAGTAAAAATCAATAAATATCTCGAAAATCTCTATTGTACTAACATGTAAAAAGCATGACGTTGTTTAAACTTTTACAAAATAACATATCAATTATATTATTGAAGATTGTTTACGTAGAGGAAGGCTCTGACGCACCACAGTCATTATTTCTAATAACCCATTGTAAATTACTATAATATTATGACGTATTTTGTGACGAAGTAAGCAGCAATCATTTTAATTCTTCATTTGTATTCAATTAAAGGATAGATGAGCATAATATCAATAATTATAATGTTGCTAGAGACACGCTCTCATACACTAACAAATACACATACATCATACATTTATTAATCTGACAAATTTTTTATTACCATTGTTTAAAGTTACTGATAAAGTTAGCAATGCCGGTGTCACCTGCGGACTCTGCAACAAGTTTCATCAAAATCGTAGTTGTGGTTTAGACGTGAAAGCATAATAGATAGACAGACTTTCAAAGTTATAATATTAGCATAAACAACACACTCACAGTCACATATACCTGAACCTGAAAGCTTATAAGAAATAGTCTGAAACAGAGAGCGATGTAAAAACATATACTATCGGTTACGGTATACTATCGGTTGAGTTAGTCTTATTCATTTTGGTTTGTGACAAATTGTAGGTACATGGAATCAATATGTTTTTTATCCGTATCACTTTATCTATTGAATATTTAGTGATTAGAATCGTGTTGGTGAGAATTTCCCTTGATATGATCGGATTAAAAACCGTTTAGATAGATAATTTATATCTCACTGCCAATTTTATATATTTGATCCGATCAGTTCGTTACCTATCACCAGCTTCGCTTTAGTTATGTATCGGCAGCTTGTCAATAAATCTTTTTATGAGCAAGAACCAAATCCCTATAAGTGCTTCTTATGTCACTATAGGAAGTGCCTGATAAAAATCCATAAATTAAAATTAATTTCCAATATTAAAAACCTCCATTAGACCATAATGCCATAATGCACCATAAACAAACGTCACCTTAAAATCCTTGTGTATCACATTATTATTAACGGAAAATAACACTTAAATTTTTACCCTTTAGGTTGGTATTTTGTTGTCAAGTTTTATGTAATAGGATGTACGCCGTGTGAAGGTATTAAAGGTTTGATAAATGTACTATTAACATTCCGAGGCTTAGGGAGAGGGCTATCTATCTTCTGATGTGGATTAGTTTGTTTAGATATCGTATCATAAAGCAGATAGTCTCTCTTTATCAGTGTGAGCTTTGCTTGCCGCTAGTACCTACCTATTTATGTTAAGACTGTCTTTTTAATTGAAACTAGCTAAAATTGCTCCTGGCTTTGTATGATGTTAGACACCAAGTGTTTTCGAGCGACGACAAAGTGAATAATTAATGATATTATATTAACGTTGTGTATAGACAGTCAAGGTAATACAAAACATTCGATCTTACCACAACGCAATAACCAAAACACGATGTAAAAAATATGACGTCAAAGCAAGACAACCGGCACAATGTAATTTACGGACAATAAGTCTACAGCGTGTCAAAGGTTGATTTATATATTCGTCATATTATTATTACGCATCGTAAAGACGTAAATCGTACCTAATTGATATTTTTATGTTCTCACCATAAAGTAACTGATATTTCAAATTACTACTATCCATATAAGTTTAAAAGCTTATAAGATTTTCCATTTCAATATTTTTAAAAGTCAGAGACGTATTCTGTTACATAATATATACTAGGTTTTTGTTAAATGTGTAAATGTTTTACATATAATTGCTATAATCATTCAATGCCTTAAATCCAACAATTCATAACGTACCTATATATTCTGTTGCACTATTAAAAAATATAAACACTATGTACCACAATTTATTTCATTTCACAGCCGCACTCGCACGGCAATTTCTCTTAAGCCAATCTGTTCAATTTTTTCTGCAGAAGCACAGGTATCGTGTAATTATTCTGTAATGCTCTTCGCATCCGGCGGCCTTATGACAGCTAACAACTCAATAAAATCTAGAATTACCAGATTAGTGTATTCCGTGCTTATACCATTCATTTCGCTGGCATCCAGTTTATTTCTTGAGTTCAAACTATCGGTCAATACTTTATGGAAGTAATCAGTAGTTATATCGTTACAATCAGTAAAGATGTATAATATTTTTGGCACAACAAAAATAATAATTGGATATGCAACTTTGAATGTTTATTCAGAGCTTTCCAAATCTTGATTTACTTTGTTGTTTATCAGTGATCGATTTCCATTTCCCGTATACTTCATTTCATGCTGCTTAGCAAATAAATTTACCAATACTGATAACAATAACGTCAGAAAGTAAAGCCAGAGGCCTGTCCCGGAGCAGTTATTAGCGGCAATCGTGAACGTTGACCGAGAAAGTTGCATTGAAACTTGCGTCGCTTTATCATAACATAAATATTGATTGATGTGAGGACTCTGCAACTAGAGAAAGGCAATGAAAGTGAGTTTATAACCACTCTGTGTAACTAGTAGTTTTTAATAAAAAATCGGGATTTACGAGTCACTGCCTCCATTTAACGTATAATAGGACCACACCTGCGTTAAGACTCGGCTGGGAGTGTCAATAGCTATCTCCATGCTGTTTATGAATGTTTATTATACGTTGATGCGGATTTTCTACGTTATCTGATCAAAGCTACGGTTACTGTGAATGTTGTTTGGTATTAAAGCTTATTTGTTTGTAAGTTCCACTTCACAGGAATTTGTCAGGATGAGGGGAGGGTGTAAACAAAAGTAAATAAACTTTTAACGAGGTTTTAATTTAAATACTCATCACTTTCTCATAAGAGAACTTAATTTATATACAGCCTGCCAGACCTCGACACTTAATCCAATTTCGGGTACATTGCGTATCGAATACCGTTCTTCAACATCTTCCGCGTTATCCACGGGTAATGTACTACACGTAAGACGTTCTTTTACACAGGTTTGATGTGCATTGCCGGCACAATGCAACACAAAGCGGCAAGAACGTGTTGTGCACGTGTGATCCGCACATGCGATGCTGCATTGTTTATTTTTTACTTGTCCCTGCAATACTTCCTCTGGATTCCTTCGCAGATGGTTGGAACTCTTTGTCAACGTATTTTGCTACACCATGATGTGTGAAAACCAAGTAATCTATATTTATAAGGGAAGTGTTCGAAAATATAAACTATGTGTGTTTTATTTAAGTATCTAATTAGAAGGTGTGAATAATTAAGTCTTCGGAATTAGCCATTAGAAGAAAATTAGAGCCAATATTTTTTGTATAGTTCGAATAAAAAACCCAAAAATGTCGACTTACATACTTCATTTTACATTTTCTTAACAAGGACAAAACAAGACCCTTTGCAAAACGATTTATATGGAAATGTGTCTAATGGTCTCTATCTTAAATCCTGTTTGTGACTATTTTCCATTCATAAAGTCATTTTGTACGATTTATTTCGTACTAGCTGTGATCCGCTCCTGTTGGTCTTAGCGAGATGATATATAGACTATAGCCTTCCTCGATAAATGGGCTATCTAACACCGAAAGATTTTTCAAATCGGACCAGTAGTTCCCGAGATTAGCGAGTTCAAACAAACAAACTGTTCTATTTGCGGTTGCCGGTTGTGCGAGAACATTTTCCGTCAGACTGAGGAAACCGCAATAAATATACTGATTTCTTATACACTACTGTTTACTAATTACTTATCTCAAACATTCTCTTTTGTGGTTTTACATAGTACTCGCACACTGTCCTAATTATTACTTCTGGTAATTTCAAAAGGATTTACATTGCAATAAGGTTATTATTCCTAGAGACAATGGCTGTACGATTTCCAAAGAATCAAAATATGAATACAATAAGCGTTATTCCATTAATTCAACCTGCATATTTATGTTCTAATTTTCCTGACTGCTAAGGAAATTTATTTTCTAGTACACTCTATTTCTATAGGGATGTACATTTTATTTAATTTTCTCTTCGGGAAATAAAAAGATCAAGGTCTCAGTTGAATTTCTTGGAGTCTTTCGTGTCACTTTTATTCTGTAGTTTTGTGACATTGAAATGTATTGATTCTGTAAAAAAGCATACCGCTATAAATTCTGAAAGAATATAGAGTTGCCCTATTTATTGTTTTATTCATTGTATTCGATAATTGTGTTTATTTTTATAAATTACATTATTTTAGCGTCTTTTATTATAAAGTTGTACATAATATCTACTATTGTATCTAATTTATATACAGAGTTAGGAATTTGATCTAGATCACGATGACGATTCTTGATAAGACAGTCGTTTGTTTTAAGACTGAATTTAAAACTATCAGAAAGCCAGTATTATTTCAATTCGATATGTATCTGGCAATCTCAAGTTATCTAACCATGACGATAAATCGCTTTGACGTGCTAAACAGCTTGCTAGACTGAAAATAAATAGCAAATCATGGGGTAATTGCCGGATACAGTCAATAATACCTTTTTGTTCGTCTTTTTGCGAAGGCAATGAAGCGTTGTCGTTGTTTTTATGCAAAATTCTGCTGACCTTACCTTAGTCATTGGAGGCAATTGTTTTTTCTAACTTTGTTGATAGTTGTATTTGAAATGTTATGTCTCGCGATGGGTTGATAACTACCTTAATATCTTATACGTGTGCTTTGTTCGACCACAATGTTTATAATTATTTCTCATTTTCTACTTTTTGCTTATCTTTGAATTACGTATTATTAAACGTGGGTTCATTTGGCTTGTATACCTACTAGATTTAAAATGTTGTATGTATTCTTTAATTCAAAGAAAAAGTTGTTCAAAAATTCAGTTTATTATACAGTTATTGTAAATTAATTGTACCTGATAGTTATGTTTAAATTGTATTCTGGGGAGTCTATTTATTATATGTAGGTACTTATTTATTACCTACCATTTATTATTTATTCCTAAAAAATATATACCTAGGTATTTCAGCAACTTTTGAAATTTGAGACATACGTTTAAAATTGTTTATTTTCTCAATTATTAAAAGTGGTATTGCATTGTAGTGTTGCGACACAGATTAGATACTAGGTAACGATTCTGCGAGCCCATTAAAATACACGCAAAATACTCAGCTGCAAAATGTTTACGAGTTTGAATTTTTTAGTTGGAGATTATCAGTAGGGCCATGGGAGAAAGTGGGCTTATGATAATAACCAGATAACCTCTACTCGAATTCGTGATATAAAAGCAGAACTACATCTTCGATTCCCATAGCCATGAAGACCATCAGAAGTCGATTGAAACGCTCGTTGCTATGGTAGATTAGTGCAATAAAAAGTGTCAAATCAATTCGTCGTATCAAATACTAGGATATATTCGAGGAATTGTGGACAATGTAACGGGAAACGCACGAACATTGAATATATTAGTGAATGTAAAACAAGACCACCTACTGCGAGAATTGTATTATCTTGAAGGAATACATCAATACATTTATCTATACGTTAAATAAACACAATGGAGCTTGTATGACAACAAGGATAGTAATAAGTTACGTACATAAAAACGTGTATTCTTCACGTTACATTTCTTCGCTGCTATTACATGAATCCCATGAAACATGCTTTATTTTTATTTCACCTTGCATTGGTTTGTGTGAAACATACAGACAATCAACAAAGGTGCGGAGTTCTAGGTTAATTATTTTATAGTTCCATTATCTATACATCCATTCAAATATACATTTTTTTAGTTTCTTATTACGTGTCAATGAAATTAGTTATGTTTAATTTAAGAATATGACATTATCATGACGATTTACTCTCCCCGATTTCACTTGTGGATTCTGTGCCTCCGTAAAAAAGTACCTATGTGTTTTCACGAAAAATTTCATCCAAATCAAGGTTGTGGTTTAGCTATAAGAGCGTGACCAATACGTATACGTCGGGTATTGATAAATATGTATTGTATAATCATTAATTTGATGCTAAATATAATAAGCTCGCTAAATAGCAAATCGTGTTAAGTGACACGTTATTATCTTGTCATACTAACTGATCCTAACATTTTATTCAATTTGATCTTCATATTAAATTCAGGCTTAACATTGAGACCATTAGATGTGCTATCAACAATCTATTGTCATGTATCGAGATAGTGCCCTGACATTTGAAGTAGACATTACTCTCAAAAACTAAGAGAAAGGTTAATATGCCTAGACCTTGGCTCCAGGATGCATACAACTAACTGCACGGTCACGATTTAGAAAGATGTTCCTTCCATTTACAATCTATTACACGAATTTGCTATTAAACAAAACAATTCAACGTCAGATAGATGCGTGAGAAGTTGTTTATGCATATTTATATTAAAGACCTAAAACGGAATAAAACGATGCTATAAAATTATGACCGAGAAGGCATTAAGTTTGCAAGAGCATACATTTTAATGGTTGTGGGAAATAATACTGATATTAATAAAATTACATGATGGGGATCTTTAGCATTAAATGAAGTTATAGATATAATTGAAACCAATGTTGATTAGCGAGCGACTACAAAATATTAAACCTTATGAATTTTCTTTTAAAATCATTAATCTCATCATTCCAAATATTATTGTATTATTTTATAAAGTTTTGGTTTTCCAAAACGTGATTTTTTATTTTTACTTTTTGCCAAAAGTATGGTATGCAAGTACTTTTTTTCCTTTTAAAATACAGTATCAAAACTTCAGTGATAAATACTATCACATTGCTGCTAATAGGACCACCTATGGTGCGGAGGAACAAAGTGTAATTTGTCATCTTGATATTAGGCCTATAAACATGCGTGTAAACAACTTTAAACTCTACCATTAGAGAGATAGAAAAGCAATTCCTTTGTAACGTAAATCCTTAGAGGTAATATTTTAGGGCTCAAAGATGTCTTGCACCAGGCATTTCAATACAGGAAACATGGCCGACCTCAAATGAGAGGTTAACAAATATTGGTAATAGTTATTCATCGGTTTTACCTTATGCTGCTGTGTGGTTAAACATTTTATAGTTTCATTTAACGATGCAGTCATTAGTCTTGTGGTGAGCTTTTGAAAGTCGTCAGATTATAAATGATAATTAATTAAGATTTTAAATTGGCATGTCCTCTTTTCGAGAAATAGTATTTTCTCGAAGAGAACTAATATGGTACCTATCGTTGAAACTTTTTCTGCTATAATTTTCTGCCCCAAAGCCTATTTACATTGTGTCTTAGTCTACTGTAGTTTATATTCTGTGCCCGAAGTTTATCGGTCTATAAGACGTTAAAAGTAATCTTTTCTCCAAACTTATGGCGATTGTTAGATTAGAAATTGAATTTCCAATGATAACCTGATATTTGTATGTGGATAGGAAAAATGATGAATAATTGACACTACAAATAATGCGGAATGAAAGTATAATACATATTATAATTAACGTATCCGTTTAAATTGTTAATGCTATTATATTCAATTTATACCTAGGACAATCAAAACTAGGTCATATATGCTATATTCATATATGCTTCATACATTATTATAATAATACCAGTAGTACAAGACATATGTTTGCAGAAATAATATTGATTAGGGTTCTTGATACAGCACAATGTCGATACTGATTGATCTATTGATCTTCTAGTCGGAATCGATTCTATATCAACAAGTCTGCCTTGCAATACAATTTAATATACAGCTGGCTTTGAACAGTCTTAAAGAGCAAACAAAAGAGCCGTTTTTCCATAAAAACGTCGTCCCCTGTTATCTCCCTGGATTGTGCCACTAGAGCAATATATTTTTTACTATTAATCTATGGTAACTATAGCCATGTTCCTACGTTTTCCTTTTTGTCATATCTTAATTATTAAAAAAGATATGAATCTTTCAAAACGTAAGAAATAGGACAGATTTTCCGTTATGTTCCGTCTTCCATAAAACTAAAATAGCATAAAAGCAAAACGTAGGAACATAGCCTACACTTTTCTCTACTAAATTATGAAAAAAGTAATTAAATCGGTCCAGTATTGGAGGAAGAAACAGGGGACTACGGAACGTCGAATTTTCAATAGATAATAGGAAAACCTAACTGAATTCTCTCTCTCGTTTTGTTGGCTCTTAACCTAATGGAAAATCGTGTCCTTATGACACTTCAATGTGTGTGGCCCACATGCAATTTTCGTACATTAACCAAATAAAGTACTGATGTAAATTAATATTAAATTTAAAGTAAAAAACTATAAATGTACCTTATTTACATTAACAAGACATCTGATTGATGTATCTACACGATCGAGTGTTTCTTTAATCGAACCCGCTTACTCTGAATGCTATTGCTCCACTTATAAGTGATAAAATGCACGAACACTGCACATATTTATATAATAAAAGACCTACATTTTACATTGCATTTATATGTGTAGTTTTTAATAACCGTTTCGACACTAACTTTCAAAGATAAATTCAATTATACGCGAAATGTTGCTTTGCTATATGGTCTAGTTTATAGCATTATGTTACCTGACTGTAAGACAAGAACTTAATGAAATAAAACACTTGAATCATTAATCCGTCCGTCATTAATCCAAAAATCATTTTTTTCAAACTTTTAATTTTTGTATCTTCTGAAATCGAGGTGCTTATTGCTTCAAAAAGACATTGAGTGGATGCAAATTATCAATACTTTGAATATATTTTATTGATAAATCGTTTATGAAATAAATTAATACAGTCTTATTCGCTAGAGAGTAATAGCTCCCCTTTTTATCGTTTTATTTATATTGCCACCTGCAATCTCGCCAATCCTGTACTATAAAAAATAAACACTCGCAACCAGCTTCATTAACGGCCACTATAACTGCACATAACGTATGATGAATAAATACATTTATATAACAGCTTCAAGTAAATCACTGCGATTATTCTATAAGCTTCTTAGTGCGTGCGTTCTGTGGATTAAAAAAATATATTTAAGTTTTAACTTTTAAGTTTTAACCAGCTTAATCATAATCCGCCCATATTGTTGAGGTATTTTTTTGCAAATAATATTACTCTTTGCAAGCTTCTTTGACATTGCTGTTTCCAGAATTATCAAATTATCAATTTTTTAAAATTTTACAACCATCGATGATTACTCATAACAGTAAATAAACAGTATTTTTACCAATATCACCAAAAAATCGCGTAGTAAAACGAAGCCGATTACACCACAACCGGGTTAGCAGCGATTACTTTTTATTACCTAATAAAAAATTTGCAATATAAATTTTTCGTCTTATTTGAATTTTCTATTCCATGCATCTTATTCATTACTGTTATAGATTCAATAGCGTATAACGGTTACGTAGAGAACGCAGCATTGAACGTAAAACATTTCGTGAGCGACGTAACAGTGATCTTTGAAATGAGTCTGCAATACCGTCTAGCGTCAGTCTGGTCGAGTCATCGACAGGCCTACTTTCTCAGTCAAATCGCTGGTACTTTTTGCCGGTTCAATAACTGGATAACGCTATTGAGAATGGATACTTCAATTATTATGTTTTTTATCTGTGGAAATCGCTCTGATTGTTTTCTCTGATGGAAACATGGACTGCGAATTTGAAAGACGTCTTAGTTATTCTGCATAATAGAATCCAACGCTGGATTATTATTTTTTTTTTATTTCTTTAAAGTTTGTTGTGAATGTATGTCATATGCATTTTTCTTTTTTAAGTTTAGAGAATGAATTACGCATGCCTAAGATTAAAGAACCTCAAATTGTGTCGGTTACAGCAGTGGACTACCGAAGGCGTCCTTCTATCCTGGTACTAATAAGTTGAGCATATAGAAGACACAGTTTAATAAAATAATTATCAATAAACAAATATTTAACAATGCTTTTAATCAATAAAATAAACAGATAATTTAAAATGAAGTAAAACTGAAAGAACAATAAATATTATTTATTGTATTGGCCTTGGTAGCGTATTCTATTTATTTTTCTAATAATAAAAGCGACTGTACATAATTCAAGGTCCATTTCAATGCGCGATTACACACGATCTCTTTATCTTAATATGTTTAAACATTTATAAAACGTGCAAAAAGAAAAATCTATGCTTTTGTCTTCCAGCTGCTAAATTAAGAATTTCTTGAATATATTTCCTGACATTTACTGTACAATTAATTTTATTTTTCTGTTGTTAATATTTCAGAAATAGTCAGTAATAGCTTGTTAGGATTCTGACTGTAAAGGCATTTCAATATTGTGATCAGTTTCAGCATCAATTTTATTTACATATTATTAATAGTAATTTGCTTTAGATATTACATTATCTAATTTTTACTTATACATATTGTATTTATTTAATTGTCAAGAAATTCATAAGCCTTTCGCATTTATTAAATAATCGTGATAAGGTAGACGTAATAGACTTTATAAGCCAAGAATTATTATACATTTATAGTCTGAACAATCAACAATAGCCAATGTTACCTATTAACATAGCTATAACAATATAAAAACATATCATTTATGAGTCAAAGCATTGAACAGAGGACATTGACGTGCATTATGACCCAGATAAAGTAGTACTTTATTGTTTGTAGAGCAAAAAAAATTGCTTGTCTGTAAAGTTGGTTTACTGACGATAGTTAACGTGACAACGTCCGATTGTGCTTCTTTGTCGCTCGTTCCGCGCTCTCGCTTGCACTTCAAACCTTACATGGAACGCCTCAGAGCGAGGTAACGCCGCATGAGTCATGTTTTTTCGTGCGTGCAGCCGGCCCTATCGAATTATAAGACGTTGTCACGTCAAAAACTTATTTTCACTTGTATAACAGTGCAGTTTGAATATCATTGTTCTTGGAATATATTGTATCTATTCCACAGATAAATTTTACGCTCAGGACACTCCCAAGATGTATTTCAGACAGACTGGTTGTATCCTGTCCTGTCAGACCAATTCTTTAACCCGTGCTTTTTTAAGAACAGCTACATCCTTGGTTGTAACGTCAACAGCTAACTAACGGAACAACATATAACTGCATGTAGTTTCTAACTAATAACTATGGTTAAGACACGACTTAACAGTTTTTGGCACGATACCCCACCATGTTTCCGAACTCCAAGAAATATAAATCTCTGGTAATAGCCGTTCGGATATCGGTGAATCAGTAGCGATTGTGGTCAGCTTTTCTATAGCTTGCTCTACCAAATAAATAAGGAAACAATATATCCTCTACCTTTATAAAGTGAGAAGATTAGCTTTGAACATGACAACCGGTCTAGAATTGCCGAAATGACGTAAATAATCCAGCCAAGTTAATAAGACTACCGTTCACATAATCAGCCTATTGTGATATAATCTGAAACCTGCCAAGCCCTCTGACAGACGTTATGAGGGTATGTTGCTAAAAATAACGATTTATATAAACTATCCATTCGTCACTTTCCTGCTGGAAACAACAATGCCAATTAATTTGGATATTTCAAACAATGTTGACGTAGGCGTTAATCTCCCGAAATATTGTCATCAAAAGGTCATACCAGTTAAATACAGTAATTTTAGCAAATCCTTAATAATCTCTATAACTAAAACTGTTTTTTATTCTGTATTTACAATGTATTATATTTTCCAACACGTTTTTCAGTATTTATTAATAATTATTTAGTCTCCAATCAAAGCAAACATTTTGCTTTATAGCCCATAACAATTATAGCCTTCGAGGCTAATCTCCTGCGTTCGAAGCGATCATTACAGAGTTCACCTCTTAACAAGATTACTCTTAGCCGCTTATTTTTTATGCTATTAGAACAATTATAAACCGTACAGAGCTGACCCGTGCCGCAGCTAATTTTTCCTCTCTGGGTCAATATCTAATTCGATAGAACCGTTAAATGAACGCAGGATACGCTCTAGACTTCACCATAGTTGGTTTACACGATAACAGTAATTACCGCTTAACTCTTAAAGCAATTTCCTATCGCCCCGAGTAACTTAAGATGCTATTTAGGCTCGTTGGAAGATAGGAGGCGTGATTATGCAAATTTCTAACCGGCAAATACTGTAATGACAAGCCGTACGTTGAAAACATTTGTCAGTTACTGCCTCTGCTGACTTGATGGATTATATAACTGAAGCATGCGATATCTCATGTCCGTGCGTATCAAAGTATTGCTAGATAATAGTTGACCATTATAGGTGAGTTTGTCGTACAGGTTTCGAGTTCAATACGTCTATTTCAAGCGATGTTCGTATTGTAAGGATGCACTCAAGGATCGAAGCACTAATTGTGTCCTGGCCGCAAGGTCGCGGCGTCACCGTTAACTGTATAAATGCGAAGATTGCTGCGATGCGGGCTTCTGGAGCGTTAGGAGAAAATTTTGCAAGATAGTTTGTGGACTACCATTGAGTTTTGTAAGTTTTCATGTAATCTTCCTGGGTGGACTTTTCAGAAAAACTACGTTATTTGTAAAATCAATAGTAGGTACAAATCTATAGTATGATTAGGACGGTTTCATTTCAAAGAACTTTTAACTATCCAGCTATGCTGTGATGGATCTATTTTAAATTTTTAAGGTATATAGATCCTTTACCTAATGATACAATTTATATACACAAATACACAAATCAAATTCAGATCTCATACAATTGAAAATAGAGATTTAAAAATTGTATTTAAACATACATTTGTTTTGGGATTGCAGGGTATTTTGAAACTAAACTGCATCCATTTCACCAATAGAAACACATACACTTAAATATAAATTGTGCATTTATTAAATTTAATTAATCTTCATCTGAAATATTACATTACTATTATTATTTATGTGAATTATTATGCTCCCAAAAAATAATAAACCCTTATTTGCAGATCGTACCACTTACGCGAGACGGGAGGCCCGCCTTTATTTCGGTTCACGTATGAAGATTGATAACAACCACCCCGGGATTATTTTGTCAGTGCAAACAGTCGCAAAATGACGTTGCAGTGAACCAGGACATCCTTATTCGAATGGTGAAGACAGGGTCAAGGTTCACATTAACATTGCTTAACCTTCTTACAGGACACCTATTTCATTGAAGAAAGCATTTCAATAAACATTTTGGAAGCGTGTTTATTAATTTTATCCTGTCGTATGTTTTGCCTGTGTATTGTTTTATTGATCAGAAAGTTGTTGTTCAAAATCTACAGATCCTTTGCACCAAGATTTCACCCAAATATTCAGAACCTTCCTATGTAGAAAAGACACACGAAAAGTACTAAATGTAGTCATGGGAGTAAATAATGGTCCAATTTAACAAAATAAAAATCGAACATTATAAACATAGCAACTATAAATAATTAAAAATGTTTGATACTCCTACATAAATTAAGGTGAAATCTATTATTTAAAGACCAGAAAGATCCAAATGCATCCGCAGATGCACAAGACATAAAAAAGGAGAGGATATCATACACGTTTAAAATTCAAACAATAGAATGTGGGTGCGTTTAAAATACCGCTTCCAACCAATTGTGTTAAAAAGAATTTGATAAAAGCATCATCTTGACTTATATTTTTTCACCCCATTGAAATTCAACAATACCTTTTAAGAGTGTTATAGAAAGACAAGGTCTACAGCCATCAACCGTTAGATCGAAGTTGGCTGAGTTCCATCTAATTCTAATATTTTAATAAGTGTCGATAAAAAAGTAAAACCTGCATATTTAGCGCCGACTATTGGATAACTGGGTTCTTTTTTTTAGTAGGTCTTCTCGTAAAAAATAACTATAAAAAAATTGTAATTCAAGAAATATTAGAAATCAATCGTTATCGTTATCGTACATATAAACAAAGTCGCTTTCTCTGTCTCCCTAAATCCCTATGTATATCTTTAAAACTACGCAACGGATTTTGATGCGGTTTTTTTTAATAGATAGAGTGAATCTCGAGTACGGTATATGATTTATTAGGTTTTAGACAAAGCGGGCGAAGTCGCGGGTGGAAAGCTAGTTATTTATATGATAGTTTACATTGATACCGATCAACAAAATTTAGTATGCTTCATTGCTTATAAACATTCCATTGCACTTATTGGTGAATACTTACTTGAAAAGCTTTTTTGTGAATGCGGGTCCCACGAGCCACAATTGGAGAATGTTTAATTAAATAATTGTGTTTAACTTCCTATCTGTTATTACTAAATTGCTACTCGAAATTGTTTGCGTCGAGATAAGATTTGATCTCAATTCTTATTAGCATAATAGTTTAACTATTATCTTTATTACAACAACGTATAATAATTTCGTGATATTAATTGTGTATTAGAGTTATAATTCATATTAGGCTGTTTGATTTGGCTCGACTATTTAGAACTATTATTTAATGTTCTGTGGTTATAGCCGTAACTTTGTGATATGATGAACTACGGGAAATGTTAAAGTTGATATTATTTTATAACACAAGTAGAATAAGGTTTTTAGAGTACTGGAACTGTTAGAATATACTTCAAGAATCGTTTTTCTAAAGCAGATAACCTTGAACGTGTATTATTATTTTCTATCCTATTTATTGGATTACAGTTATCATAAGGCCTGCTAAGTATATAACATAATATTACATAGTATAATGTCTATATTATTATGTAATTTTCTTTAATACACTAATTGGTGTTAGGTTAAAGATCAAGTTGGTGTGTATTTATATTTATGACTATTGAGGGTTGTTTTTACACGTGTCATGTATTTAATGAATAAATAACAGAAACGCGTAAACTATGTGTTCCTTGTGTGTATTAGTTCTACTGAATTCGAAGAGGAGGATTCTCTAGAGGATTCAAACATGTTAATACCGAACGCGGTTGAATCCCAGAAGACCTTAGACATATAATACCAACATGTTGAAAATTAATCTAGATTATAGAATCATCAAAACTCAATAAAACCCTGAAAGGATCATTAAAAGTTGTTTACTTTTCTAATATATTGTTTGGAGTTTACTTCCATAAATATTTTTTAAAAACAACTGTAGTAACAGAATATAATGTGTTTTAAAAGAAAGTAACTAATGAGATTGTTATGACCACCTATACTAGCGGCCCTTTTCATAAAACCATTCTCATAAATACATTAGTTAATTAGCGTCATCAATGTCAAATAGCCTGCTTGAATGTCCAGAGAGCGACCAATTACAGAAGATTAACTTTCATTTTCTGCAATAGTATTCACTAAATGGTTAGCACATCTCCGCGACGGCTTTCTAACGGTCATTACTAGCATTTACTAGTGAAACCAAACAATGCAGGGATCACGAACATGGCCATACTAATGCTAATGCCTGGGCTTTTTAATGTTTAATTACCTTGACTCGCTTAGTATGGTGGTTATTAATGCTTCTGAGATTCTAGGATTGCAACTGGATATCTTAATTTGTGCCAAACGGGATATTTATCAATATTTCTAAAGTATAACTTGATTCTACGTACCTACTTTGTTCTTATAGTATAGTGAGATTTATGTAGAGTGTTGGTCATTAAACATTTATCTCATTATAATGCATTATTTGAAATATCTTATCGGTTTCTCACAAATATAACGAATAAAACGCGGTTGGTTAAACATTTTCAACCTTGACCTTCTGCTTAAACCAGTCATTGCGCGGAGATAAAAAAAGCCATTAAAACCTTACGTTTTTGATTAATTAGTATGGTCAATAATAAGTATGCATTTATAATTAAATTTCAAATTATGTAGTTGGTTTTGGTTTTGGAATGATTTTTAAATAAATTCTTTCGTGGATAAAACCACGCTTACCAAAGACGAGATTTAAAATAAAAATTCACATAAAATTAATGCGTTTTATTCAATATTTAACACGCATGATAACTCTCAAAAGGAAATGGTAGACACGGGAATAAATCAACGGATGTCGGCAACTACAAAACACGTATGTAGTAAGTTCCGTGCTTATAAAGCCGGGTATCCACTTAGGTTCGCCGTGGTTTGCGAACACTGTGTGCTCCGCGAACGTGAACATGTACAGTGTACACACTTAGGCTGCAACATCAGTGCTCCTCTCGGAGCACTAACATTCCGCGCTCCGGTCTCCAATCGACACACGACAGACGGTCGGTGCAAACATGCCGCCTCCAGAATTAGTAGGAAGTGCAGCTTATATTTTGATACATAATATTGTGATGGAATACAAACAACCTCCCCGATTTTGGCAAGCTAATGTATAAGGGAAGAAGAAATAATGAAATAATGCATATATTCATCATTTCATCGGACCACTCCATGTTCGCGAACTTAACAAACACACGCTCGCGTCCACGAACAAACTGCGCTCCCCTTTGAGATCGCGCAAAAAACCGCTTCCCGAGCGCTCCGCCGTGCTCCGATCGTGCTCCAGTCACGCTCCGCGATCACGACGTATCCATTATGTTTGGTTTGCGGAGCGGGCGCGTTCGCAAACCACGGCGAACCTAAGTGGATACCCGGCTTAATACTGAGGCCTTTAGTCGAGTAACCTTTTTTTATCGAAAGGTCCTTCAACACTTCTATCTTTCATATTAATTTTATTAAAATTTTAATACATACCTAAGTAATTATACAAAACATGCACACAAAAGGCACTACGCTGGTATAAAATTAAATTTACAGTGGAAATCTAAAACCACAATTCGCAAGTAATCGTTCATCGTCAAGTAATTTATTCGACAGTTTTAGGCTTATTGACAGCATTAAACATGACATTGAATAAAATATAAATACATACTATTAGTTGTCTGTTTATCCCTCCTTTAATCACGGTAACCTTCGTCGCTATAACTGTCAATTCTTATTTATCACAGTGTTACCATAAACAGTATCAATTTACTTACTTCAAAATTGTAGATAAACTAAAAATAATATTCTATTTATTTATCAAAATGTTAATTGTAAAGGTTCAAGGTTATCATTGCTTAATTATCTCATATTAAAATGGCCGTTATAGATGCGTTTAATTAATTTCACACTAGTAAGGGGAGAACGAAGATTTATTGCACACTTAAG
>CAJQZM010037188.1:27497-43696 GCA_907164665.1 Colias nastes | reverse complement strand
TAATAAAAGCAATCATCTCAATATCTGTAAGTAATTCTAACTCGATTCTAGTATGTTTCAACATAGCATCCCAACTTAATCCAGGAGCTGTATAGTAATGGGCGGGATCTAAATCATAAGTTTTTATGCAAACACATCTAAAATTTTCAAAAATATCTGCTAACAATAATACATCGGTTTTTAAATAAAGATTTGAATAGTCCATCATATTTTTACATTTAAAATGATTCCAAACGTCTTTCGCATGGTTGTAATCTTCATTAGAAATAAAAGAATCTGTGAGAGTACTGTAAAATTGTGATTGCATTGGAAGTTGATATTGGTTTAATGCATCAAAATCTTTAACAAATTCATATGGAAATACACCTTTTTTAGTTAGTCGTATAAAGTCTTCTAAATTAGGGAAACATTTTGATAATTCTTTAAAATCATTATCGTTTAAATTTTTTGCTAAGGTATCTAAGCTACTGGGTAAAAATTTAAGTGAATCCGCAAAACGTAAAGTAACATTACTGTTATTGATTTTAATTATCTTTGAAAATGATATATATTTTTCTTTATTTTGTGGGAGAACTTCTACCTGACCTTCATCAAAGTTTAATGCATGTACAATGAAATGTGCATCATAATGACTTAAATTGTGCAAGAAGACTGGTATAGTGTAAGGTACTCTAAATTTTTCTGAACAAACTTTATGCACGACCCCAATAAATTTCCCAGTAAACCAATCATGGTAAAACACTGAATCCCCATTCAAATTTTTATTACAAACATAACAGTGTTCAGATTTGCTAACTATATCTTGTTCTATTTGTGATAAATTATTAGAAGCTTTTTGAAAACCAATTTTCTTCACAATTATTTTCAGATTATCTTTTAACGATTCCATAAATTTTAAAGCACAATTTTCACCAGTATATGTTACATATTTAGACAATTTATCATCATAAGAACATTTAATGTAATATCCAAAACTATAAACATTGTGTTTTTGTACATTTATCGTATGTGATTTTGTAGGGTCATTTGAACACGATGCTAAAGGACTTAAAAAAGCCTCAAAATCCGCATATATAACAAAAGGTAACTTCAGTTTACGTTGGAATTTATCAAAACTTAATTTACTTTCAGATACAATATCACCCCACCAATTTCTTTTATTTTTATCAACGCTTGGTATTTGTGTACATATATGTCTGCAATCATTTTTTTGATGGTTATTCAAACGTTCATATGTTGAAAAATATTGTAAACAAAAGTCACATAGATATATAGCTTCCTTCGATTTTGAAATTTGATTACTTATTAATCTTGACATATTTTTTATGTAACAATAATGACCGATTTTACCCTGTGTCAAATATAATAAATTTATATGAGTCTGCATTTTGTTCTTTGTAAAATACAAGGGTCCGACAATACTATTTTTTTTTCTTTGTTCATTATATTCTAGACCAAAAACATTAATACTAATATTGTTAAGACTTTCAATTTTGTGAATATCGTTTAATTTAACTGGAAATGTAATATTACCGAACTTCAATTTATGACTGTGTTTGGTGTATGATGATACTCTATCCGAATTTTTATGTATTGGAAACAAAGCGGATAACAGTGCCCACTTAAAACAGGCGTTATCTGTGTTTTTAACATTTATAACAGCTTTTTTTATTTTTATGTCATGTGGTAACTCAATATAAGATTTTCCTCTTAAAGGGTTAAATTGATTTATATTCATATCCAAATGTAAAATTTTTTTCAAACTCCACCCACTATCCTTTTTCTCGAATGAATTTATATAATTAATAAAAGAATTCGTTACAGTAGTATAAAATATATTTAAATCATCGCCGGTGCAAACAATAAAATTCATTGATTGAAAATCAAAAGTGTTATTTATATTTTTTGTCTCCTACACAAAGTCACCATATAAAATAAAATTGATTTTTAAAATTGTTTGCTCTTCTATAGACTTATTTATTAACGTAAATATTGTATCTTTGATTGAAGCAAGAAATAAATCTGGTGTCTCAAACTGTAAAAAATTTTGATTTTCGGAAGTTACTCTATAAGTTATTATTCTATTACCGAACGCAGTCTCAATTATCTTAACATTAGGTTTTATTGAATGTTGTATTTTATCTACGTTATTTTTGTGTACATTGCTTCTCAGATGATTAGCAAAATATTTTTTGGAAACACTTATATTACAAATACTACAACATTTCGTCTTGGAATTAATACCTTCATTCGATGTTGATGGTTGTTGTGAAGTCCGTGAAAAATCAATTTTAGTTGCAGATTTTATCCTTTTGATGTCATCAGAATTAACATCAACTTCTGCTTTCCTTTTGGTTCCCCGTCCCGTTTGTTCCACCCTAAAAAAAAAAAATAAAAAAAATGTTATTTACTTCGACTGCTTAAAATACAAATAAGAAAGAAAAAAGATGATTATAAAAAATATATACTCACAATTTTCCATCGAATTCATCACATAGCTCCATCAAACTTTGATCATGAAATGAGTGATTTAATTCATTTCTTTCTATTTCATCACAAACGTTTAAAAGTTCATTTGTATCAATGGATAGGCTTGTCAATTCAAGATCCATTTCATTGAAAAAAACACTAACACATTCTTCAGACATTTTAAACACTATATTTGTTTCACAACTGCTTTCTTGTAACACACTTTTTGCCTTAATGCTCAATGGTCTTCAACATAATCAAACCTCCATTTTGTTATTTGTAATAAATTTCTACGCGTTGACCTGTGGTTGAATTCGAAACACAATATACTAAGGATGCGTGCAGGGATATTTATATAATAGATTTGGGAAGGGGCTAGCACGACTTTGGAATCATTATCTATAAGGATTTCCGAAAAATGAATACATTAACATACTGAACTAACAAACAAAAACAACAAACATAGTTAAGCAATCACTTATGTACTTATAATTATATTGACAATAATTTGGGAATCATTATCTTCGGACTTCAGTTTGTAGTGAATATTGCTTAATGTATGCTTAATGCATTTTGTGTATATGTAACTAAAGGAAACATTATAAAATTAAATAAAACAAAAATCGCCTACCAATGCATATACACATACCTGCATTTATTATATACAATCTCGACCCTGACTCACAGCCAGGTTCTCATTGGGTAGCTATTCATATCAACCACGAAAGAGTTGGAGACTATTTTGATTCCTTTGGACGTAAACCGATTAGAGTAATAGCGGAATTTTTAAGAAGAAATTGTCGCATGTGGGACTATAATACTGCTAGAATTCAGGATATCTATTCCGCGTTTTGTGGAGAGTATTGCGTTGTATATTTGTACAAGTTCCGGGGGCTGAGATTGGAAGATTTCCTTACAAATTTTTCGTATGACTCACCAAGAAATGATATGACACTTGTTAAATTGTATTGTAGTGTAATGCGGGTGTAAATAAAGAAATAATATGTTTTATTTTCAATCAACTCTTTTACAATCCTTGTCCTGCCGTAACAAAGTTCGATACATCAGATTACCCGGAAAAACAATTAGGTAAGGTTAGGTTAGACTTTGATAAACAACGCCAGAAGCGAATCGCTTTTTAAAAAAGCAACAATTAGGTTCGGTTAGGTTAGACTTTGATAAACAACGCACGAGCCGAGCGAGCAAAGCGAGCGTGCCGCGGCAGCGGCCGGCGAGTGCCAGAAGCGAATCGCTTTTTTAAAAAAGCAACAATTATAATAATATAGTAGGATAATATATAAATATAGTTATAGGATTTTAGACGTATTTTTTCTTGAATATAATAATACATCGTTTGGTTAGAATAGCGAGGTAGGTCGTAACAAAGAAATTTAATACAAAAGCAGTGATAAGCGAGGTGCACAATGAGTAATAGATATGAACGCCGATAGATAATAGGAAGAGGCAAACAACCGGTGGGTCATTAGCGCCCCATTAATGATCCATCGATTAACTCTTATCTAATTGATATTTGATAAGAGTTAATCGATCTGCACACCTCAGCTATCTTTGGAACCGTGCATCCTATCGCTTCGGGAGTGAGTGCTATCGACTCAGCGTGGCCGCTTTAGTGGGAAAAGAGTCCAAACTTTTTTTTTTAGTCGGGGTTTTCAATCAAGTCACGTCCTCACCGTACCCATACAGTGAGGCAGCATAGAGTGAGGCAGTACCCGGGAATCCATACTACTGACATTTTAAGTTTGAAAAATCAGATGTTTTGCGCGAAGTGACAGTAGTACCCACCTCAACGCTTCGCTTATGAGGCGTGCAATATAACAAAACCCCTTAAATATGTGACAAGGCTAAAAGGCCACATAAAATGACAAAATTCCTGTTATTATGACGCGATGTCACAAGAAATTAATATACTGGGAAATGGGTTGGAAAACATTACGAAAGTTATTAGCTCTACGGGGCTTCATTTAGAAAGTAAGATATATTGCTAGAATTTTATTGTTATTTCAATAGTATTTGTAAGTGATAAATAACTTCTTAAAGAGTTAAAGTTTTAAGTTTCTACGCAGGGGACTTTCACGTGCTGTTAATATGTTATATTATAATGTATTATTTAGTTCATAAATTATAACAATAGTTAGAAAGAAAGAGTTTTAAGTTTTAGGAAAATATAATAAAGAGTATTGAATAAAATTGTGTGTAGAAAGTTATACATTTTCAATTATACTTGTTCAATGAAAATATAAAACGAAATGAAAACATTTAATTAAAATTCTTTTTTTTTTCAGTGGGAGTACCTTTAGAAAAGTCATGTCCATTGTTGTAAAACTAAAATCCGTTGTTAAATCATAACAAAGACCCATATCGTTTTATAACGAACATATCGCTGCCCTAGTTCAACAGTAAGATATTTTGAACAAAGTATGTTTTGAGTTATTCATACTTTTATGATTTTAGTGTCATTAATTCACTCGTTGTTAATTGAAATGTGGTTGATTTTTTAAAACTATAGTTTGGTTTAATGTGTTACGGAGTTATTTATATTTCAATATTAATAAAATAATTTGAATATTAGTTTTAAGGCTTTTAATAGTAAGATAACCTTATATTGAACTCAGACTAAATAAAACATGTTTTGTATTTTTAATGTTGTCTCTAAAATGTTTTATTAAAAATTAAGTTTATATTGTAACTCATAGAGTTATTGTTTTTTGTTTTGTTTAAGAAATACTAAAGATTTATCCAACCAAGCTTCCAAATTTATGGAAAATCCACTGAGATCGACACAATTTTAAGATATCTCAGTATTACAGTACATCGATATTTGAGAATGTAAGTTGTCCGACTAAATCCGCGGAAATGTTTGGTAACGGGATAGGAAAATTAATTAAAAACTGAGAAATAGTTTGCTTGTAATGTATTATTTATTATACCTAGTATCTTAATTGCACAAATCAGTCTCATATTATAAGTTAAAATCTTGTTATTATTTTTGCACAAGTCAGTTTAACTATTACTAGCTTACCGCCCGCGGCTTCGCCCGCTTTGTCTAAAACCTAATAAATTATATACTAAAACCTTCCTCTTGAATCACTCTATCTATTAAAAAAAACCGCATCAAAATCCGTTGCGTAGTTTTAACTTTTAAAGATTTAAGCATACAAAGGGAGATAGGGACAGAGAAAGCGACTTTGTGAAGCGAAGATTTTGTAGCCAAATTTGTATGGATCTTCTTTTTTTAACCGCCTTCAAAAAAAAGGACGAGGTTATCAATTCGGCCGGTATATTTTTACTTGGTTACATTTGATGTCACCCCATACAATTTTTTGACCATTTTCGTCTAAGTTGAAATTTTTCACCATTTTAGACAGTTTTTTCCAGTCATAAATCTGTTGGTAACCTATTTCATTGACTGTATAAGGTTTACCAGTTTTTTTGGCTGATTTTAATTTTTTTTGGCAGTTAGATGTCTCAACATAGAAATGTTTTTATAATTCCATATAAGGACATTTGAAGATGTCTCTGTGTAGAAATAAAAGAAAAGTAAAAATCTTCCTGACTTTGTAAGATATCTTAAGATGTCAGATTCTTGAACTAAAGGTCGTTAAAAATATGCCAGTGAGACATTTAAATTTGGGCACTTTGGTTGCGTTTTACAAATATCTGAGTTTTGAACCAGACAGAAGAGCGAATTTTTCACATGAAACAAAACTTATCTCAATTTTGTTTTTTTTTTAAGATATCTTACTGTTGAACTAGGACAGCGATATTTTGGTATCTTCAAATAAAAAATATACACAATGTTTTCTGGACTTTTTAGGGTTCCGTACCTCAAAAGGAAAAAACGGAACCCTTATAGGATCACTTTGTTGTCCGTCTGTCCGTCCGTCCGTCCGTCCGTCCGTCTGTCAAGACCCTTTTTCTCAGGAACGCGTGGAGGTATGAAGCTGAAATTTATATCAATTACTCAGGTCTACTGTCCCTTGAAGCTGTGAAAAAATCAAACTTCTAAGCCAACGCAATCAAAAGATACAGCCGTTTATGCCGCAAATTTTCGACACTTGCAAGGGAATCAAAACCTACAGGGTGCTTCCCGTGAACTCAGAATCTTGAAATTTGGTACGAAGCAACGTCTTATAGTATAGATAAAGGAAAAATTACGAAAACCATAAATTTTTAGTTACATCACATAATATATATTTTTTTAATAATTTTAAACTTACTACCCATTTCCTCATAAACGCGTAGAGGTATTAAATTGAAATTCATACCAAATACTCAGGTCTATAATACCTTTAAGCTGTAATAAAATCAAACTTCTATGTCAACGCAATCAAAAGAAACAGCAATTTAAGCTGCATATTTTGAAACTCGCAAGTACTCGCAAGGGAATCAAAACCTAAAGGGTACTTCCAGTCGACCTAGAATCTTGAAATTTGGCATGAAGCAACGTTTTATAGCACACATAAAGGAAAAATTCCGAAAACCTTAAATTTTTAGTTACATTACAAAATATATTATATTTATTTTTTAATAAATATAAACTTATTACTTTTTTCCTCGTGAACGCGTGACTCGATTGTCGTAATGAACGAACTTTGTAAACCTTGCAGGTTTTTACGGAACCCTCGGTGCGCGAGTCCGACTCGCACTTGGCCGGTTTTTTTTTTCTTTGTTTTCGTTCTGTGGAGATAAAATATAATAAATTTTAAGACAAAGAACAAATTCAAGAGAACTTAAGTAAAATAATATCATAATCTGGATTTATTCAATTTATATACGTGTTTTAATCAAAAGTTGGGACCCATTTGATTAACATGAAGGCTTTGAATGCGAATTTTCCGTATGAAAAACGTTACACAAAACTGAGGGTTGTAATTTGGAAGGATTTAATTTCACGGTAAAGCCATACATATCACTTGCAAGCACATTTCATTTTATGCTAGTATAACCCTGCTAAAAAGAGTTGTAGCAATTTTGCTTTAAAAGTTGCATATAACCGGGAGAAATGAAGAGGTAATTAAATTATTTGAAATTGCACTGTGTGTGTTTGCGTAATGGCATTTGCTTGTACTTTTCCCACGACACACTATATTAGAATGTTTATTTATATAGTTACTGTAACTAAAATAGCCTAGGGTATTTACGTTTTATGCAGGCATGCTTCTATGAAAATTTAACGAAATTGGAAGAATCCTGAAGGGCCTCGGAGTATTGTTTTTTTAGACCACTTAGTATATACCAGATAGATATATAATTTAACCTTAGAACAAGTAATTGTTGGTGTGCTATTTTAAATGTTATTTAACCCGTTTTACATAGTATTATATAAACAAGTTAATCGAAGAATCATTGTTATCTTTACTGGTTATGTTTTATGTTATACTTTTTGAACAATAAAGAAAACGACGTGGTTCAAACCACCTACGTATAAAATTCGTAATCAATACAACGAAAAATAATGATGACAAAAATAACTCCATAAGTTTAGGCATATCCAATATCAGTGTCAAAATTACTGTTGTATTATTGTAAGCCATGGTAAGCGTGTAATTATTGAGTTGACAATTCATAAAGTTCAACTTGTGGGGAACTAGGGCATGATAAAATAAGCGTGGTTCAATGAACTTCTTTCCAGTTACGTTATATTACTTACAGTATCGTAGTACAAGGTAACTACTAAAATACTACATTTATGTCACTTACGCAAAAGAACGTTGACTAAAAGGATCGTAACAAAAAGGATCAGAAGGAAAAAGGAGTGATGCTAAAAAGCATCAGCTAGGACTTAAGGTAAATCAGATACTCATTCCACTTCAGGTCTAAATACCATTTATATAAAGACGATAAATTATTATACTTGGCTTCGTTATTCGAGATTAGCTAGTACAACACAATTATAGTCAAGCATAATAATTAGGATACAATTTCACTTATATAATATGTAAGTTCTTCTCAATTTCAGAGCGTATAAATGTACATAGCAAAATAATATATTGTAAAAGGGATACATATTATTATATTGGAGCTATGTATTCGAAATTTACTGGAATAATATCGTGCATCCTTCATTAATTAACGTAGAAGGATCTGGATCCTTCGTATGTGAAAATGAATTTCCATTCAATCGGAAAATTCATTTATAACATAGTTACTGACCTCTGTATGTTGTAAAAAGGGATTTCAAAGTATATCCTCTTTGACCAATTCAAAGTTTTACTCAAGGGTCTGGATAACACGATGTCAGAGATAACCTTATCACGTCATTTACATACAGTTACAAAGCCCTTGAAATGCTTTGAAAGGATCTGAGGGCGCGATCAAAGTTTACATAGAATATAGTTTTTAACTTCTTTCTCTTCTCTCTTTTAACAAAACCTACACCGCGTTCAAATTGTCAAAATAAACCAAATTTAAATGAGATCATATGGGAAGCACCAGCTTTCAAATAAAAAAGAATTATTCTATATATATCCAAAAAATTATATAAAGGCGAATTGAGATATTTTGAGTAGTAGGTAGTTACCAGTTCTTTACAATTATTCAGGTTTAAGCTATCCTTTTTTTGATAGTTTCATAGGGGAAAGTATTTTTAAGCTATTGCATAGCTTCTATCGCAGGCCTTGAGCGCGGGGACCGAATCTAGAAATTCCGTAACGAAAAAACCTCACGCTCCCCACTCCGACGGGCGGAGGTGTGGCTTGAAGGCATGCTATGCAATAGCTTTACCGCGGCAGTCCCCGAGTGCCACACGTTTTTATTATTTTTTTTATTATTTGCTCTTTGAACTTTTCAGTGTTTTATATGACAAGTTATATTCTAGATAAGTTTGTTTTATTTCACTCTTCATCTAATACTAATAAAGAATTCGTAATGAATTGATTTAAGTAACCTTAAGTAAAAAAAAATGACTGTGAGTAAATAGTAGATGATCTATTAAAATGACAACCTAATTTTAAAAATATCTGATGTTTAAATTAATTTGAAGCATAAAATATTCTGCATTTATATTTTAGAATACATCGTTCGAATGAATGTCGAGAGCCATTGGAAAAATAATAATTAACATATTCGTTTTAAATATAATGTAACAAGGATAACTGCTCTTAATTATCGACACATTTAAATCAAAATTGTTTAATCTGCACGAACAAAGATAATATTGGATTCATTAAATTTGCGGTGAGCTCCAATTATCGGGTATCTAGAGATTCATGATTATCGGGAGTTCATCAAGATCGATTGCTGACTATATTGACTTAATATATTATGTGGTGTATTTCCTTATATCTATAAAATTAATGAACCACCCAAATAACAAAACTAACGCGATATTATTAGCCTAAATAAACTAGAAATTTAAATTTACTATATTGTATTTAAGTTAATATAATATATTATCATGTTTTATGGCCATTACAAAACTTTTAGGTCCGATCTAGGTACTAAATTTACAAACTACCCTAAATTACCCTTTTCATTTCCGTATAATATGCAAGATTTAATATAGTTCTAGATATTATTTTTAGCTAAACTTCAATAATTAAAGTCTAGAAGAACATTTTTTTGCAAATTGAATTATAAAATCTATTTTAATAGGTATTATATTTCATAATCCTCCATAGGTACCTACTATTTTTCCAGCTATTTCTATATAATACTAACAAACAAAAAGACAAGACCCTGTAAAACTAAGTAAAGACAAACATCTGTCATTATTCTTATAATAGAAAAACTACATAAAAGAGCAATTGTCTTGAAAGATTCCCAGCTGTTCGTAATCATAGTAAATAAATAACCGCTAACCTTTAGCTTACCTTGTATTGATCGACACAAAACCAACAGTGTAACAAAGCCTTATATTAATGAAACCTTGATACGTCATTATTACTTAATGCCGCAATTAAAAACTCGTCGGCTACATTCATTACGAGGCTTAGAAATAAAAAATATTACAAATTAAACCTTTTGGCCCGTTTGCGTAGATTACGCTTTTATCTCGTAAATATAATGTACATTTTTGTGTTTCATCAAAGAGGATTATGTTTTGGGTAATTTGTTACATTTAAAATGGCAGCTATACTTATATTCAAGTAATAAAAGAACTTAATCGATTGTAACATTGTAATCTTTAAATATTGCAATATTTACCATCATTAATTCAAGAAACTTGACACACGTCTTCAGTAAAGTTACCATAATACAATTTAATGATATTCAAGACATAGAATATTAGTTATACCGCAAAAAGAAATCCCGAAGACGACAACAGACCTTTAGAATATGAATCGCTCATTCTGTCTTTATCAAGGCTAAGCCAGTGTAGGTAATGATTGTCTGTGTGTTCATTCAGATTTTAATAAGGGTCCGATTTTTATCAAAAACCATAACGCAGAAATGTGATGGAAGTACACTTTATAATTATAAACATGTATTGGACTTTATAAACGTACGTATTATAAGGTCTAAGCATAGTAAAATAAAAACTTTGTTGTAAAGTACTTCTTTGATCTCAAGAAATAAAGTTAATAAATGTCATGAGCCTAATTTCCAGTCATAAATTTATTACGTAACATTTTGAGTGAAAATTAGAGACTGTCTATTTATTCTGAACTTCCAAAAGGACCAATTCTCGTCCATAAAATATGGGCTATTTGGGAATAGTAAATGTCATTCCCAGGGTTAAATGAGGTGCCATTATTTGTAAGGTGAGGCAAAACGGTAATTTCCAAAACGTGTTTCACTATTTGCAGCGCTTTTATGAACATCTATAGTCATTATTTGGATGATTATTATGATTGTTTCTTAACGATTATGTATAGCTACTGGCTGACCTGATAGACGGTCTACGAGGACAAATTTTACACTCGGGGCTATGATCCATACTATAATAATCAAAAACGTTGATCAAGCCATTTGAAAGTTTGGCTTCAATTTTGTGATACAATATTATATTATTAGATATCATCGCTATAGGAATTACGTGTTGAAATATTATTTTAAAGTGATACTATAAGTTTTAAAGCTGTGCTCCGCGGTTTTACCCGCAGTGCTCCGCTCGTGTTGGTCTTAGCGAGATGATATATTATATCCTATAGCCTTCCTCGATAAATGGACTATCTAACACCGAAAGAATTTTTTAAATCGAACCAGTAGTTCCCGAGATTAACGCGTTCAAACAAACAAACAAACTCTTCAGCTTTATAATATTAAAATAGTATAGATAAATATTTTTGATTGAATATTTAAAACGCTACCAGCTGGCTACGCTAGTCTGCATCGTTATATCGTAAGATAAAAATATGTATTGTATCAATATTTATTTTTATAGCCTCTATGAATATCGTGTAACACGGGCAAACGCAGCGTGTTATCTTCGTCTATTTTATGAGCAAAATGCAATATTAATTATTATTGATAGTAAACAGCATGCCCGTTATAATACTTGATATTTGTTTTTAGTTATACTATACAATATAATATGATAAACTGCCTAACATACTAATATGAACTGATCGTATGAATTTCAATTCAATAAGTAAATTAATATTTTAACAAAATAAATACTGAAGACTTTACATATTGTATTTTGTACAAAGACACTGCGAGAAATACTAATAAAAAGTTTACATTTCAGCTCTATCATATAAATCTCAATCAAGCCAAATTAACATGATGACCAATTACATAATATGCAATTACTTCATCCTGTGGATTAGCTGCTATGATTTCTCTGCAAATAAGTAACATAAGTCACTCTCAAACTCGTATACCATATGAATTGTAGCATTCATCGCAGACCTCAGTGTGATGGAACATAAAACAATGGGAATGGACAGATTCGCCAACTACATCGTTCATACAAGCGTAAAGCAACAAATGTTAGTACTACAACTCATAATACATTGTAGAGAACATAAAGATACATTGAACGAATAATAAAACAGGAATAAATACCAATATGAAAGCATGCGAATAAATATTTGATCAATTCTATCTCCGTTCACACTTGGGAAGATCCATACAATGAATGTTCAATCCAAGCTTCTGTGTATTGAATATTATCGCATTTTCATTAGTGATATCATGTTAGTGATCAGAAATGAAATACATTTATTATATCGAAAAAGATACTTTAAAATGCATTTGAATGAGCGTGCCAAATACCCTCCAGGTATATTTTAAATTTTTCATTAATCGTTAAATGTTTATTTTCATATTATAATATCTACCGTCTCTATAACCAAGTATTTTAAACGTAATTCCAAGTGATGATATTAATTCCAACAATTTGAATAAATTATCAAACAAGATATTATATTTTTTCAATAAAGTATTATTAATGTTATTATAAACTAGCTGTGTCCCGCGGTTTCACCCGCATAGCTGCGCTCCTGTTAGTCTTAGCGTGATGATATATAGCCTATAAGCCTTCCTCGATAAATGGGCTATATAATACCGAAATAATTTTTCAAATCGGACCAGTAGTCGCTGAGATTAGCGCGTTCAAACAAACAAACAAACTCTTCAACTTTATAATATTAGTATAGACTAGCTGCTCCGCGCGTTTCACCCCCGTAGCTCCACTCCCTTTGGTCGTAGCGTGATTATATATAGCCTATAGCCTTCCTCGATAAAAAGGATATATAATACCGAAATAATTTTTCAAATCGGACCAGTACCTAGTTCCCGAGATTAGCGCGTTCAAACAAACAAACAAACTCTTCAAATTTATAATATTATTAGTATAGATAAGCATTCAATATTAATGAATTTTAATATGAAACTTTTAATTTAAATGTATATTTACTACTTAATAGGAATTAAGGCTAAGAAGCATTCCCTTAATGAATCTTCAGATAAGCCTCTCGTTCAATGGTAGAGCACGAACTATAGATTAACTCTTACACCTTTATAAACGAGTTTACTATTTTCCACTCTTAGAAAGTAAACATAAAGAAAATATTTGTTTTCTTCCTATATTAGTGACGTAACTAAGTTGATTTAAAAGCACGATGATGTAGCAAGCAGAAGTAGTCAATAATTAATAATCTCTATAATAATATTATTTAATTAACGGTTGGCTTGGTTGTTAGTTGCCCTGCCTTCCAAGCTAGAGGTCGTGGGTTCGATTCCCATCCGGGGCAAATATTTGTGTGATGAACATTGATGTTTGCTCTGTGTCTGGGTGTTAATTATCTATACAAAAATGCGAAAGCTTAGTATGGGATCAGATCGTGCCGTGTGTGAAAATTGTCCAGAAATATTTATTTATTATTTAGCGGAAACACAATTGAATAATACATGTAGTACTTACAAAAAACCGAACACCTAAATAAAATACTTGAAAGGTTAACGACCTACAGTTTGAGTAGGTAAAGATATTGCCAGCCTATTGATAGGCGCTTGGTGATACTACAGTTATTGTATTCTCTGCTTCAGGTGAGCGCCAGCGTGTCAAGGGTACTTAAAAATCGTTCCCTGTTGTTTTAATACAATAACCGTTAGTTACATGTTAAAAATACATATAGATGAACATAGAACCTTGTCCTTTTTTGTTTTGAAGTCGATTAAAAACTTATTATATAATTTCATAGTTAACAGCTACATCACAAAAATCGTCCTATAATGCTAAAACACAAAGACTCCTTGTAACAGAGTATAAAGTATTATTTGTATGAAATTGTGTCTCATATAAGTTGGAAATTATCATACACCTTTGAAAATTTACTACAAGTGTGATTAGCTTTACTCGTGCAGAGTTAGAATAGACGTGTTATATTTGTAAATGATGGAATAACGCAGTTTTAATTTGTTTTGTTCAATATAGGACAAAGTTAGACTTGCATAGTTGCTACTTTTTAAGTCATTACAATTTGTTCTCAACAGAGATGAGTGTGTGAAATTGTGTAGATATGAAGCAAAGAGAAATTGCAATAAAATTAAAAATATTTTACATTTACTTTTTGAATAAATTTTTATCAGTAATATAAAAAAAAATATGTATAAGAATCTAATAATAACCCTAAACAGTTGATTACTTCTGTACCTATTCTTTTAAATAGACCATAAACTACTTTACTAATTTTAAAAATTATTTATCAAGTTAAACCCTTTTATGCTAAGTTACATAATATTGCCTTTTCTCATTCTAATCGAATGGGGCGAGCATCTATCATATTATAACATTATATTGTATTGTAAACGATACAATTTTCATGCAAAATGTTTCAAACTCGTCTCGGACACTTAATATCGGGTCAGCGACAAAGGTCTTCGATATGTACATAAATCGATCATCGCTTATCGACCTACGCTTTTACAACTATATGTATTATTTTTATTTGTAATATTTTGATCGATATTTTGTTTTGGGAAATATATACTTAGTTCAGTATTTTAATATTGACATAATTACATTTTTAAAACTTTTATATGTTGATGATGTTGGTGTATGGATAAAAGGTAACTAAATGTCTTATGTTATTTTACAGAATGCCTAAATAAAAAGAAAAGGAAAAAAGTAAGATTGACGTATAAGCATTTAACAGGTATTTGCTTGTTCCTTGTTCAGTTCGATCCCTAACAAAGGCTCGAGAATTGTTATTCTTTTACTCTTATATGAACCTTTATCAAGAGTTTTTTTCTAGTTCATTTATATACCGCATGCAACGATAAACTGCTACATATTGACTGAGTTATCGACTGAAACCGAGCCCTTATGTGGTCAGTCGACGTATGAAATGAGAAATGACTAATAGGATTAGCCCGGGTTCGCTTTACTTGAGTGGACTTCGTTGTTAATGTTAATTTAACATATTGCCCGCTTACCTTGAACCTATTATTATGGCAATAATTCATATTACGTGGTACTTATATAGACTTACAATTAAAGAGCAATGAAATGAATTTTCTGTATCGAGGAATTTTTAGCGCCATTTTGCAAATAATGGTATTTTTATTGTTTTCTTTTCACGAAGTATTTACTTAATGTTTTCTTTATTGATGATAATGATAAAAATATTAAAAAGATACTCCAGAAAGTTTTATGCCACTAAAAACCATTAAAATAAAAATCGTAGCATGGCCTACGTGCTACGAAAATTAAGAAATTATAGTTAATTTTAATGTCGTTATAAATCTACTGAAATATTAGTAGCCCACCGTTATTTGTTATATAGGTTTTGCATTTTCATACTTATGGATCCTTAATATATATCAATTTTTTAGCAAATGTACTAAATAAAGATATGGGAGAAAAAATTACATTATACTTTTTTCTAAAAATAATACAAAATCACGTGTAAGAACCATTTCGTACAAGTTTCCTGAGTACTTCCCCATTCATAATAAAGAGCTTCGTCTAGATAATCTATTTGTTGTCTAGGCTTCAAGATAAGCTCTGAATGACTCGTACAATATTAAGAGCTTGTTATAATTGTGTTACGTTTAACGTTCTGAAAGAAAATTGCTTTTAGCGATAAGATCGAGCCGATATTAAACGTTTTTATCAGTGCAACTTGAAACCTGATTAATAATATATCAAACTAGCTGTGCCCCACGGTTTTACCCGCACCCTTATTATTGGTCTAAGCGTGATGATATAATATCTTCCTCGATAAATGGACTATTTAATTATGAAATAATTTTTCAATCGGACCCATAGTTCCTGATATAAGCGCGTTCAAGCAAACAAACTCTTCAGCTATATAAAT